>JBBYHL010052912.1:14728-25322 GCA_038381835.1 Adansonia madagascariensis | reverse complement strand
AAGTATTTAGGGATTAAGCCCTTATCATCTACTAACTAAAAAGAGAATCGCAAAAGCAAGATGCTAAACTTATACATTATGGAAGCCTGATTTCAAAACTCAAAATAGAATCCAATGATGTTAGCTTTTAGCATTTACCTCTGGAAGATAATCAAATCACTGATGCCTTAGCCACCTTGTCATCCATGTTTAAGGCCAACTCGAGAATTAGACATTGCTACCATTCAGATGGGTATTTATATAGCCTTAGCACATTGTCAGTGTTAGCTTTGAATTAATTTTGGTTTTGATATAACAATAACTTAAGCTAAATTAATTTGTTCTCAATCATTTCTAGCTTAGTACTTATGTTAAATTGAAAAATGTTTTGATAAATACTAAGTTTCTATTTTCTCAAAAATATATGTTCCAAAATGCACACTTAGAATATTTTTTAGATATGTTTGAGTCAACTTCAAGCCAAGAAAAATCATTTTACAAAAGATTTTAAATGGATGTATTTACACAATGCATAAAGATATTGATACTTTGTTTAAAACCCTCAAATGGATTGATATAAATCAACATTTATCGATATAAAGCACTGAGCATTGATACTCACCCTACATGTATCGATACATTGCTTGGCAATAGCTAAGCTTTGGCTAAAACCCTTGAATATATCAATACAAGTGTGTCTATATTGATGGAAGATGACAAGTATCGATATCCAACCTGATGTATCAATACAACAGACTATAACGGTCATTTTTTTAATTCTTGTATCGATACTATTGGTATTGTATTCATACAATAGTGCGGGTCTGAATGGAAACAAACATTTATGAAGGCTACAATGACTCTTCAACCACCTCATTTAATGTCCAACATCTATAAATCAATTTCAAGCTATAAATAGAGGTTCTTAACAGTTGAAGATACAAGAGATACCAATATCAAATAAGCATTGAATAACAAAACCTTAAAGTGTTTAAAATTTTTCATTCTTCTTGTATCAAATTTATACTCTCTTAAGTTTATTTGCATCTCATCTAGTTTGTACTTAAAGTCCAGCAAACACCTACCTACTAAAGGTTCAAATTGTTTGCAAACACTTCATTCATATCACAAAAAAGGTTGTGTGAAAATGAATGAAAACACTTAAGAGTTTAGGGTAGAATTCTTAAGGATATTGAAAGGTTCTATCTAAGCCTCAAAAAGATAAAGTTGTAAGGTTATACCTTGGCTTTAAAGGTAATAATTTGATTAGTGAATTGTAAGAATCACCTTGGCAAAGAAGTACCAAGAAGAAAGGACGTAGGTTTTAAGTTCAACGATCGAACCTTTATATATTGATTTTTTTGTTTTTCTTATCCTTAACTCTTTTTTATTTTCGATTTATTTCAAATTTTGTAAATGATAAATTTGTGATTTTTTATAGAACCAATTCACCTTCTATTGGTTTAATCTTTACCTTAAGGTTTGGTCTTTATTGTAGGTTTCACAACCTTGAGAAAAGATCCTTGATAGCTTAAAAAATGAAAAATGCAAGCATAATGTTTAAAGCTTTAAAAAGCTCACAAGAGTTAAAAAGCCAAGATGAAGTTTATCTCATGACATTCGAGACAAATGCAAACGCTATGAGACTTGAAAGCCATTCCATCATGAGACCTCCACTCTTTAATAGTGATAACTACTCATATTGGAAGACAAGGACGAGGCTTTCTATCCAAGTTGATGACTATGAAGTGTGGAAAATCATTATCAACGGACCACTCATCCCTAAGAAGAGAGTTGAAGATAGTGCTGTGCTAAAGAAAGAAGATGAATGGGATAAGCAAGATACTAAAATGGCACAATTAAATGTCAAGGCCATGCACACACTATTTTGTGCTCTTAGTCCGAGTGGGTACAATAGAGTCTCACTTGGTTATAATGCCAAGCAAGTGTGGAAACAAGTTAGCAACCACTCACAAAAGAACAAATCAAGTAAAGGAATCCAAAATAAGTATGCTTATAATTGACTATGAATTGTTCAAGATGAAGGCGGATGAGACTATCAAATAAATGTCGGATAGGTTTATGGATATTATTAATGGGTTGAAGGCACTTGGAAAGATGTATCCAAACAAAGAGATGGCGAAGAAGGTACTTAATAATCTTCCTAAGTCTTGGGAAGCAAAAGTGACAGCAATTGAGGAATCCAAGGATCCTAGCATACTTTCCTTAGATGAACTCCTAGGTTCTCTTTTAACCTATAAGATGAAGATCAAGCATGGTCAAGAGCCATCAAAAGAGGCAAATATTACCTGTAAATCAACCACTTGTAGTGATGATGATGAGGTTAAGAAAGATGAAAAGATGACCATGTTTGCAAAAAGATTCAACAAGTTCATGAGAATGAACAAGGCAAGAAGACCTTCTAGAAGAGAAATGGTGAACGGAGAATCAAGCAAGAAAAAGAAAGACTAAATTATTTGCTATGAGTGCAAGAAACCGAGACACATCAAATTTGAATGTCCAATATAAAAAAAGCAAAACTTGAAAAAGCAAAAGAAGAAGGCTATGATGGCCACATGGAGTGATAGTGACACATTCGATAATGATGATAAGAAAGTGGCCAACCTATGTCTCATGGCTTTTGATGAGCCCAAGGTATCTTCTACTGCTAATCTCTACTCATTTAATGAATTACAATATGCATTTAATGAGCTGGCATAATAATTTGAAACCTTGAACTTAAAATATAAGAAGATGATTTCTAAACTTAAGGAAAAATGAATCCTTAACATGACAAATAATAATCTTAAAAAAAGTAGATGAATTACAAGTTAACATTGATGATCTAACCAAGAAAATACAAATTTGCATAACTCATTCTCAAGGTTTTATATGGCATAACAAAATTGAATGATATGCTAAAAACACAAAGAGCATTCTTTGATAAGGATGGTTTAGGCTATAATAGAATTGAAAAGAAACTCACTTTAAGAATTTCTTTGTGACACAAAACAAATCATTTGATGTTTCTAGCATATGCACTCATTGCCATAAACTTGGTCACATATTTCATACTTGTTCTTTAAAGACTATTACTTATAGAGGCAATATTATTAGGAGGGTTTAGATTCCTAAGGGAGTTAGCACATCTCAAAATTAGGCTACTAAAATGAAATAGATTCCAAAAGGCACAAGAATTGTGAATCTAATACTCAGGGACCTAAGAAAATTTGGGTACCTAACAACAAAACATGATTTTGTGTTTATAGGAGGAAAAGCATTGCTTCAAGGCAAATTCAACAAGGAAAAGTTCTTGGTATCTTGATAGTGGATGCTCAAGACATATAACCGGTGACAAAAGTCAATTCATGGAACTAAGACCTAAGGATGGTGGAAGTGTTACTTTTGGTGATAATTCAAAAGAACAAATTAAAGGCATTGGAATCATTGGTAGCAATTCTTCATCCAACATTGAAAACATTCTTTTTGTCAAAGGTCTCAAACATAACCTCTTTAATATTAGTCAATTATGTGATAAAGGAATGAAAGCTTTTTTTGAGTCAATGAATTATCAAGTTGTTGATAGTAAATAAAATAAAATTATTTTTTTAGGGCATAGAAAAGGAAATGTTTATATAATGCATCTAGATGACTTGTCTTCTCAAAATATTTGTATTGTTGCTAATAATGATGACTTGTATTGGTTGTGGCATAAAAATTAAGACATGCTACTATGAATTTAATTTCAAAATTATCTAGGAAAAACCTTGTTGTTGGATTGCCAAAAATGAAATTTGATAATCATAGAATATGTGATGCATGTGTTCAAGGAAAACATAGGAGAGCTTCATTCAAACCAATTAACATTGTTTCAACTACTAAAGTATTACAACTTATTCATATTGATCTTTTTGGTCCCACTAGGACATTAAGCTTAGGTAGTAAATAATATGGATTTGTTATTATGGATGACTACTTTAGGTTTACTTGGGTTCTGTTTTTAAGCTCTAAAGATGAAGCCATAGAAAAATTCATCACTTTTTGCAAAATTATCCAAAATGGAAAAGGTTATTCTATTTTAAGTGTAAGAAGTTATCATGGAAAAGAATTTGAAAATCTTAGTTTTGATAAATTTTGTAATAAGAATGGTATTGCCATAATTTTTTGGCTCTTAGAAACTCTCAATAAAATGGAGTTGTTGAGAGGAAAAATAGAACCTTGGAAGAAATGGCTAGAACCAAGATTTGTGAAAATAATTTACCAAGGTATTTTTAGGTAAAAGCCATCAACACTTCTTGCCACATTATACATAGAGCTTGTTTAGGCCAATTTTAAAGAAACTCTATGTGAACTTTTCAAAGGAAAAAAGCCTAACATTAGCTATTTTCATACTTTGGGTTGTAAATACTTTGTATTAAATAATAGAAATGATAATCTTGGTAAATTTGATGCAAAACATTATAAAGGAATTTTTCCTTGCTATTCTACAAATTCTAAAGCTTATAGAGTGTTTAATAAGAAAACTCTACTTGTTGAAGAAAGTGTTAGCTTTGAATTAATTTCAATTTTGATATAACAATAACTTAAAGTAAATTAATTTGTTCTTAGTCGTTTCCAACTTAGTACTTGTGTTAAATTAAAAAATATTTTGATAAATATTATGTTTCTATTTTCTCAAAAATACATGTTCCAAAATGCACACTTATACTTAAAATATTTTTTAGATATGATTGAGTCAATTTCAAGCCAACAAAAAAAATTTTACAAAGGCTTTTAAAGGGATGTATTGACACAATGCATAAATGTATCAATATTTTATTTAAAACCCTTAAATGTATCGATGCAAATCAGCATATTTCGATACAAAGTAGTGATTATCAATATTCACCCCATATGTATTGATACATTGCTTGGCAGTAGCTAAGGTTTGGCCGAAACCCCCAAATGTATCGATACAAGTGTGTCTGTATTAATACAAGATGATAAGTATCGATACCCAACCTTGTGTATTGATATAACAGGCTGTAATGATCTTTTTTTAATTCTTGTTTTGATATTATTGGTATTGTATCAATACAATAGTTTGGGTTTAAACAGAAACAAGCATTTATGAAGGCTATAATGGCTCTCCAACCATCTCATTTAATGCCCAACGTCTATAAATAAATTCCAAGCTATAAATAAAGGTTCCTAACAGCTAAAAATGCAAGAGATATCGAGATCAAACAAGCATTGAATGACAAAAGCTTAAAGTCTTCAAAGTCATTATTCTTCTTGTGTCAAATTTATACTCTCTCAAGTTTATTTGCATCTCATCCACTTTGTACTTAAATTTCAAGGAACACCCACTTACTAGATGTTCAAATTGTTTGCAAACACTTCATTCATATCACAAAAAGGGTTGTGTGAAAGTGAGTGAAAACACTTAAAAGTTTAGGGTAGAGCTCTTAAGGGGATTGAAAGGTTCTATCTAAGCCTAAAAAACATAAAGTTGTAAGGTTATACCTTGACCTTAAAGGTAATAATTTGATTAGTGAATTATGGGAATCACCTTGGTAAAGAAGTGCTAAGAAGAAAGAACATAGGTTCCAAGTTTAAAGACCAAACCTCTATATATCGATTATTTATTTTTCTCATACTTAACTCTTTTTTATTTTCAATTTTTTTCAAATTTTATAAAAGATAAATTTATGATTAATTTTTTATAAAACCAATTCACCCCCTTCTTGGTTCAATCTTTACATTGAGTTAATAGTCAGAATGTTGAAGAAGAGAAGGACGGTCTGCCATGGTATCAGCAATGCCTAAAAGGCGCTACTGAAAATGACAAGAGAACCATCCAAAGAATAGTTGTGAGCTTCATTTTAGATGGCAAAATTTTGTATAAGAAAGTTTGGCATTAAGTACTACTTTGTTGCATAAACGTCTCTAAAATGAAAAGAATTCTCGAAGAAGTCCATGGAGGACTTTGTAGTGTGCATGCTAATGGACACCCAATGGCAAAACAAGTTATGCAAGCTACTATTAGTTGATTCTTGAAAAGGATTGCATCGACTATGCCCAAAAGTGCAATAAATGCCAAATCTACATGGACAAAATCCATATCCCATTGACACCTCTACATGTTATGACAACCTTGTAGTCTTTTTCCATATGGGACATGGACATGATCAAATCGACTACACTTATGGCTTTTAACAGGCACCATTTTATTTTGGTTATTATAGATTATTTCACCAAGTAGGTAAATGCAGCTTCTTATGCCAATGTCACCAGATCTGTTATATGCAAATTTGTGAAACGAGACACCATTTGTAGATATGGTTTTCCCAAGCAAATCATTACTGATAATGCAACCTAAAAAATAAAATGATGCAAGCATCTTATTTTTAGTTCAAGATTCAACATTGTAATTCTATACCATATTATTTAAAAATGAACAAGGCAGTTAAAGCAGTAACAAGAATATCAAGAAGATAGTCAAAAAAATTACTGAGACATACAAACATTGGCATGAAAAGTTATCATTCGCATTACATACCTATCATACAGTAGTACGAACTTCCATTGGTGCTACCTTATTCTCTTTGGTCTATGGCATGGAGGTTGTCTTACCTATTGAGGTTGAAATCTCTTTACTCAAAGTCTTGATGGAATGATAACTTGAAGAGGGTGAATAAGACAAGAACCAATATAAATAGCTCAATCCCATCAAAGAGAAAAAAATGAAAGCCATCTGTCATGGGCAGATGTATCAAAAGCATATGATGAGAGCCCATGACAAAAAAGTCCATCCTTATTAGCTCTGAGAAGGTGACTTGGTACTCAAACAAATCCTTCCAATCCATAAAGATGCATGACGAAAATGAACCCAAATTAGGAAAGGTCGTATGTGGTGAAACGTGTATTTTTTGAAGGAGCCCTAATCTTAATTAAGATGGATGGAAGTAACCTATCCAACCCTATAAACTCTGATTCTGTCAAGAAATACTATAGCTGAAATGATTTTAGGATGAAAACTTGAAAGGACATCATATTTTTCCTTTTCTTTCCACTCTTAAAAAAAAAGCTAGCTTAGGTTAAAAACCTAAAATGGTGGCTTAAATGACTAGACTCTTTTACTCAAACCAAGTTAAGAACTAATTAACCCTACATTCATAATCCTGATTAAGACACCAAATTACAACCTGATTCACCTATTCTATGCCAACCTATTCCACTAAATCTCATCTTTACCAATACTTGAAAAATGAAAACCAACTAACTTTGAGGCTGTCATGCCACTAAAGGGCAATCTGAAAAATTTTTCTGTGAGTCAGCGAACACCAAAAGCATTAATTGCTTGAGAAAAGTTTTCAAAGATACCCAATGGAAGACTTATGTCATTGGGGGCTAAGTGGCAAGAAAGAAGACCCCTCTGAATTTTTTTGTATCTTAAAATCTTTTCTGATCCCATAATTTGTCATAACTTGTACTTTTTTCTTTTAAATGAAATACACTCACTTGATTTCTTATAAAGTCTTCTTCTAACTCTTGCATCCATATTGCATCATGTTTATCATTTAACTGATAATACTTGATAAATGATTGGAACTGATAATTGGATTTCCTAGCATTACTTGGAAAGATAAAACTTTGCATGAATTTTTTTCACGCCTAAAGACCAAGAATGAACTCTTAGGGCCACAGTCAATCTTGCCCTTGGACCCTACATCCTGAAAACGTGCTCAAAACCTTATTCCAGTAAACCGAACCTAAAGACATGGAGCCAAAATATTTTTTCAAACTACCTTCCTTAACTGGAATCTAGAGCAATCCACTCCAACCACTAAAAACACCCGTTGAATCATAATTGACCAAAAAAACCCCTTATACTTGTCAATAAACTCAATGCGATAGAAGACCTCACTCACAAGCTATCTAAATTTAGGATCACCCTCACAATCATGAGCCATCCGCACCTTTAATAGATAACCTTCGCATTCAAAATCTCTAAAATCTAGAAGTAGGTTGGTTAATCCCAGGGTAAGAGATCACTTTATCAAACTCGTTGAAGAGTAAACAACTAGAGTAAGCCAAAATCAATCATCAGATTAGATTTTAAAATCATCACTCTTACAACATCTTAAGCATGCATTTGAGTCTTCATGCATTATACAACATGTAATGTCCTTCAAGTACCAGCTTTTGCGTACATAACTTAAATTAATGGGGAACCTAACGTATAATTTTTTGTTTTCTAAAAACCTCAAACGACCCTAAGTAAGTATCTTTGACTTTACAAGCTTATTGAAATCATCCAAGAGAGATATCTAAACTCACTTTCTTTTAGTCCTCAAAGAGTAGGATGTTTACCTACTTTAGTCCTCATAGAGCAGCACAATTTTTATTTTCTACTTAAGTTTTCAAAGAATAAGATGCTTACCTACCTCAGTCCATAAAGAGTTGGATGCTTATCTAGTCAAAGCCTACACAAGTTGGTGGTGTCTATTTGGGGGGTCAAACCCAAGACACAATCAACCTCAGTCCACAAAATGCTAGATGCCTATCGAGTTAAAGCCCACACAAGCTGATGGCACTTGTCTAGGGGGCTAAACCTAAGAAATAACCCTACCTCAATCCATAAAGAGTTGGACGCCTATCGAGTCAAAGCCTACACAAGCTGGTGGTACCTATTTAGGGGGTCAAACCTAGGAAGCAACCTACCTCAGTCCATAAAGAGCTAGATGTCTATTGAGTCAAAGCCCACACAAGCTAGTGGGGCTTGTTTTGGGGATCAAACCTAAGAAACAACCTACCCCAATCTACAAAAAGCTAGATGCCTATCGAGTCAGCCAATACAAGCTAGTGGCACCTGTCTAGAGGGTTAAACCCAAAAAAATAACCTATTTTAGTTTGCAAAGAGCTGGACGCCTATCGAGTCAAAGCCTATACAAGTTAGTGATGCTTGTTTAGGAGGTTAAACCTATGAAACAACTTACCCCAGTCCACAAAGAGCTGGACGCCGATCGAGTCAACACTCACACAAGCTAGTGGCACTTGTATTAGGGGTTAAACCCAGGATACAACCTACCTTAGTCCATAAAAACTAGGATGCTTATCAAGTCAAAGCCTACACAAGCTAGTGGCACCTGTCTAGGGGATCAAACCCAAGAAACAACCTAGTAAGGAGGTCAAACCCTGTAAAACTCACTAAAATTTTCCTTAAAATCATTACAAATAGACTCGATCGATTTTAATATAACACTAATTAAATCTCTATTTTTCTGCAAGCACATAAAACCATCATCCTACCCTAACAAAATGGTGTATATTTGCCTCTACCCTATTCTTAATACTCAACAATGGCCAAAAAAAAGTAGTTATAAACACCTTATTTTTTTTAGCCAACTTTTGGCATCCCAAGACTTAATTGAAAAATGATAGAATAAAAAAATAACAAGCAAAAAAAATTTTTGGGAAGGTAAAAAATGCTTATGGGTCATATTAAAGATAAATGTAGAAATAAGCCATCAAATGTCACTGTTTGAGGTATCACCTACGTTATTCAGATGAGTACAGAGGTTAATATCCTATTGTTTATGATCGAGGTATGGTATTCAAAGAGCTTAAGACAGCAAGTTATATTGGTGCATAAGTATTGATACAACGCCTTTACATCATCAAAAATTTAAATATTCATATATAGTATCAATACAAGAGGGTTTGGTATCGATAACTAAGGTATAGTATCAATAGCTAGCATGTTTGTATCGATACAGACCTTGGTAGTAGCTAAAGCTATAATTTTTGGCAAAATGTATAGATACACAAGCGTAAGTATTGATACAAATCCATAGAATATAGATAGAGGCCTTTAAGCCTCGAGACTAGAAATAATTTTTTACTCTTAGTATCGATACATACCTCATTGTATTGAGACTCATGCATAAAAGTTGCCTTGTATATTGATACAAAATGTTGTGTATCGATACACCAAGGCATTTTTGCCAAGTTTGAGCCACTTTTTAGCCTTCAAAGATCTAATTTAAGTTGATTTTTGCACTAAAAATCATCATAATTCATACGAGGCCTTAGTTATGGGTTCATTGTTAGATTTAAATAAATTTTTAACGCCTAAATAGCCAATGACAAAGGTCATTTTCATGAAATATATGATTATAAGAGGGCATGCCAGGCATATCTCCGATTGCAAGCTGTTGAAGCCTTTCTGCTACACTACTCTACATGGTAGAACTAATAGGAAGAAGGCCAACTGAGCATAGTAGCTGGAGAAGTCTCCTATTACTTGAATAAAAGATCAAAAATACCCTTGCTTTGTCTCCCAAAAGTTGGGTCAATAGAAGAAACACACACTCTCCAATAATCTCAAAAAAACTATCCAACAATTAAAAATCCCTTCAGCAACCTTTAGTACAGAAAACACTCCCAAAATACTACTCCATTACCTTCAACCCTTAACCTACTTCCATTCTATGGTTCCTCCAAACTATTAATAGAAAACCTTTAAAAACTCAGTCTTTCAGACATTTTCAGTTATAAAATGCCTTACCATCAACATATTACTAGAAAGCTTCTTGTTTTTATCCTTTTCTTGCTAAATAATAGTAAATAG
>JBBYHL010052912.1:0-14628 GCA_038381835.1 Adansonia madagascariensis | reverse complement strand
ATAAAATGCCTTACCATCAACATATTACTAGAAAGCTTCTTGTTTTTATCCTTTTCTTGCTAAATAATAGTAAATAGAGGAAAAATTAAGTTTTAAGTCCTTTCTTCAAGTAGAAGGGAAAGTTTAAGTATTTTGTTATATTTTCTCTACTTTGTTCCATACATTTTCTATTCTTATCATCTACATCATTTTAGTGAGCCCTTCATGATGCCATGACCATCCTAGGTCCCTCATGCATTATTGTTGCCTTGGTTGTAGTAGTCTTAGGATCTTAATGTTCTTTAGATGCGTTGATGTTGCTTAGTAGGCCAAACTTATACTCTTTCACTTTATCATCAAAACAGTCCTTTATTCATGCAATTTTTGTCGTATTTCATCTATATTCACATGCTTAACACATGCTTAAATGTTTTTTCTAACATGCATTGAGTATGTTCATGCATTTTCTAGTATTTTAAAAACTCTCATGGCATAAAAATGATGTCTTGAAAATTTTAGCATGCTTGTCTTTATTTAAATATGTTCCTGTCACTTTCATGTATCTCATTTGTCATCTTCTTACATTTTTGTTACATTTCCTATGTCAAAATGTCATATTTGTGTGTTTGCATGTGAAGTACTTATTTATCTTTGTGCATGTTATATTTTATTCATGATTTGTTTATCAAAATGCATGCTTCCTTGTTATAAACAATCTGATCTTTCAAAAACCCAAGTTAAGTCTTTGCTACCTTTAAATAATGGGAACTAGTATAGATTTAATGTTTTGATTAAATTAAACCTCTAATCTTAGGCACAAACTAAACTTTCAGGTTTGGATTCACGGAAATAAAATGTTGTTTTATTTTGTTAAAGTATTAAGCCTTGATCTTGAGTCTAATACCTTCTTTAGTGACGTGGTCAATAGGCTGTTTCATCATTTCAAACTACTTTGGGATTGTGGAATGAACTGGTGACACCCATGTTACTTGTTTCTTTCTATAACAAACATTCGGATGTCCTAGATTTAAGTCCATCCTTGGAAAAAAACTTAAAAATACTAAATAACTCACATGTTTTTCCTTTAGTAGCACCATAGTCTGAGTTTGAAAAATTATTTTTAAGTCATGAATGATTTTTCTAGAATTTTTTATATTTTTCCTTAAAGGGCATTAAAATACCTTTCTAACGGGGTCTTGTCCGCCCTTAGATCATCTTAGATAAGGGAGTTTTATTTTTTCAAACCTCTGCTATTTGGGAACCCTAGAACCATCATGTTACGCTCTGTTTGGGTTATATTGGCTCATTAAACATTTTTTATGAAACTTTAAATATTTTTCCTAAAAGGTTTACAAAATTTCCTATCCAAAATGGTATTGTTTATGATTTAACGATTCTGGATGTGCCCGAAACAATTCTTAAAAGTCTATCATGCCCTTTTCCTCATACATGCTGCCAGTGTCGAAACAGGCCTAACTTTAAAAATTAATTCTACCTAGAAAGTGATTTTTGAGGAATTTTAAAATATTTTTATATTAGTCCTTATTGAGTTACTTTTCTAACGATACCCTATTTACTTCTTGAAACCTTCGGATGAACCTGAAATAAATTCGAGAAAGGAGATGGCATGATGTTGTCCTTTATTTTTAGCAAAATCTTTAGAACACCTTTATAGAGATGTTCGAATGTCTTGAATTGCATCCGATTGGTTCCTCTATTATACAAACCCTTTAGGCTTGGATCAAGGCTTAAGAAAAAAAATATTTTTTACTCAAATCTTGTATTTTCATTTTCAAATACCTCCTTTTTAAGCTAACTATTTTCTAAAATTATAAAAAAATTTCCATCTTTGGGGATACTCCAACCCCACTAATCTAAGGAGATACTCTAACCCTATTTTTCCACTAAAAAACTTAAATTTTCTCTCTAGGATTTATTCAAAATTTCTAATTCTTTTCTTAAATCATCATAGATTTCCCCATTCTTGAGATTACTCCAACCCACCACACTGAAGGGATACTACAACTTTATTTTCCATCGAAAAATTATTTTCTTCTCTCAGATAGATTTGAGATTCCCAATTATTTCATAACTTTATCTTTGGGGATACTTTAACCCTACCTCTCTGAGGGGATGCTCAAACCCTACTTTTACCTTAAAAAATTTAAAAATTTTCTCTTTTATTAATACCCTAAATTGTTTTGATTAAAATCTTTTTCTCCCTTAAATTACCACTGAATCCAAACCTATCTCTCATTGTCATCCCAATTATTTTTCAATAATTGAAAACAATTATGAGATATATTCTACTTGTCCCTCCTTTTTACATTTTTGTTTGTGATATTTGTTTGTGATATTATTATATTCTTTTTCGACTTACTAACACATTTCTTTTTTATAGTGACTATCGTGCACTCATATTTAAAACTTGCTTTCAAAGAAATTTACAAGGCAATGTTTCGTGTCTGTATCTCTTCAGTGCCTAATATGAAATATCAAAATTTTGAAAATTTAATCCAAAAAACTATTTTTATAAAAATCCCTATGCTCCTCATAACTCCGCGGCATATAGGTGATATAAATCTTCTTCTAACACCCCGATTTGCATTGCCCACCAAAACTTCATGCATCAAAAGGGATTATATCTAAATAATGACTAAATGAAATTGATTAAGCTAAAATCAAAGCGAGACATAGTTAGTGGGCACCGATTTTGGACATCATAGGGGTCTTAATCTTTCCCCAACCAACCAATCTTCGGACCTTATAGACCCTAAAATCAATGCCTCAAGTTTTGTAACTAGAGATATTATTTTCAATAGGCATTCGATCATGCCTAGCCTGAAATGGTCGGTGGCAACTCCAATTTTATAGTTATTTTATGGTAACCTTCTAAGACTAGTTAGATGAGCGATTTATTTTGTAATTTTTTAAGTCATGTGCACCTACTTCAGATGGTCTGGAAAGAAAAAGAAAAAAGGGTACGTGGTAATATTATGCATGGAAAAACTTGGAAGAGAGAAAAAAATGCAAGCAATCATCAGATTTTTGAAACTTTCTAATATTATGCTTTCATTAAACACATGATTCAAAATTCAAAACTTGTCAATTTCATAAAAAAATAATGACAATTTAAAGACAATAGCCTTTCACATGAAGGATGCTAAACTGGAATGTCTCATTGCCCTAGACTCAAACTTCCTGTTTCACTCTCATAATTGATCAAGATTTAACCATCCCACTTTAACCAACTACGACATTTCTTTATTTAAAGTCTCTTATTCTTCTACAAAGTGACCCATGCTCCCTATCTGGTAACCATAAGCAACTATGGTGTCATGGTCTCTGGGTGTGATGGCTTTGCAGGCTTAGAACAAATCAGAGAAACCAACTGATCCTGATTGAGTTGAGGAAGTAATTTAGTGTATGATACTAGGATTAGCTTTGTGGGGGATTTATCTTGGCTACCCTGCTATCTTTTTTGATTATTCTCTAGTCCTTCTGGCTGATCGATAAGTCTTACTAGAGTTATAGGAACTAAGCTATGCATCAAAATAGATTCTTATGGGTAAAAACTTGAGTAAGAATTTGATGCTACATTATCCTTAACTAGGTGACCTATTTGGCATACAACGTATAAGTGGTGCATAGTAAACCCTTTATTAGTTGTTCTTCATAGATCAAGGCTTGACTTTTTTTGTTTAAAGGTACCTTCTTTCCCTTAGTATCATGTGCCCTACCTCTTTTAAGCTTTCCATGCTTAATTGCATTTTTTATTATTTCCCTAGACATGACCACGTTAGCAAATTTCCTTGTGGCATTCCCTATGAGCTTGTCATAGAAAATGGCATGTAATGCCTTCACAAATATATATGTAGTTATCTTTTTCTCACTTAATTGTGGATGTACTTATGCTGTCTTCTCTCTTCACCCTTAGGCGTACTGCCTAAAAATCTCGGTGGGATTTTCCTCCATGTTTCTTAAATATAATATTTTGGGTACCCAATCAAAGATATGCTTATATTAGACCAAAAGAGCCTTATTAAGATAAGCTCATGATTGGATCTTGGCTTTTTCCAACTCATTGTACCACCGAGCAACTACATCGGTCAGACTGTCTTGGAAATAGTTATTTAGAAGTTTCTCATTGTCTTTATTCTTGGCTATTTTTTAGGAATACATCCAAATGTAAGCTATCAAATTAATAGTCCCATTGTACTTATCACAATTGGGCATCTTGAATTACGGTAGAATAACAAGGTTAAAGACTAAACCTAGGGATTTGGCATCCATGACTCCCAATTTATTATTCTTTTCGTTTACACAGAGTTTTTTTTCTAGTAGTTAGTATTCATTGAGATTTTCTATAGCTTTAAAGGGTTTGATACTATTGGGTTTCTCTTGCTTTGTTGGGTTATCTAGATCGAGAACTAATAGATCAAATAGGGTAAATTTAATATTTGTCCCATTAAATCTAGGATGCATATGCGTTACAACTTGATTCATCTAGACGATCAAGTGCATTGGTAGAATTGGTACTGTATGGGATCGTTGCTCTTGAAATGCTTCTTTTTAGATAGGTGTAGGTCCAATGCTACTATAGGGTAAATTTCAAGATTTGCCAACCATTTTCTAATATTAGTTGCAATAACTTACCTTTTTTTTCTTTGTTCAGGCTCATAATAGTTTTCTTAACTTAGCTATTTAAGCCTACTATTCCTTATTTTTATGTAGCATTTGCTCTTGAGCCTCTTTATACATAAGTTTTAGTCTTTCAATCCTAGTATAGTGATCATTCTCCTTGATCAATGGCTTTAGCTAATCCTCTTACCTCTCAAAAGAATTGTGGAGCCTTCTTAAAGAAATTCTTGCTTCGATAAGGACTGTCACTTTACCCACTGGCCCATGTGTCATGAATGGATGTATGCATGCATCTATGTAAGTGAGTGCAATGAGTATGTTAATGTATGGTATGAAAAAATGACATGAAGATGAAAATATTATCTTGGAGATTTACCTTTAAGATTGTAAATAGTGTTAGGGTTAATACATGGAATGCTTGAAATACACAAAATATACATAGAAATCTATTTACTAATGAGAGCTTTACTTTGACAAGCTCTAAGCTTTCATTAAGGGCAACAAAAATTACATTAATGATGGCAAAACAATGCTTGTAAATATTATATCCCTAGTACACTTACTATAGCAATATGGCTCTTAAGAGGAAGGAATCTATAGAATAGATAAATTATGCCCTGAGCTTTATTAAGGAAACGTGACACTAATGAGGTGAAGATCCTCTTTTATTATGGGCATTATGGTGTTAGTTCACTATTGCCCCCATATCAATTGTGTCTACATGTTTGATGTAAGAAATGATGCATATGAAATGAACACGAAAAACAATAAGGTAGTAAAGGGTTAAAGAATATTGGTAAGAATAATAAAAAAATAAAACTAACAAAACTAAATCACAAAAATTGCCCTAATAATAGGCTTTATGATGCTTTAGGATGAACATAGAAAGCCATAGGCAGTGTCACTTGCTACCAAAGTTTAGATTGCCGCAGATAGCATAATAGTATGTCCAAGTCAAAATTATCCTTATTAAGATGATATGATGTCTTTCGAGATTAACTCTAAAGATAGTGATATTCATTTGCCACTATCTAATGCTAAGATAATGTAAAGTCATTGGTCGGACAGATGGTAGCCTATTCGGGTTAAGTTTGCCCACAATGAGATTGTATGGAGACTCTTAGGATGCAACTAGCAATTTAAGCAAAGATGTTTGTTCATTACCACAACTGATTAGGCAAGCATTAAGCCATCAATCGGATAGTATAACAACTTAACCAAGAGGATTTCAATCCCTTAAAGGTTATACCAATCCTCGAATGAGAGCTTTAGTAATAATATTCATGTGTTAACACTTAAAGGAAACAAAAATGAGCAGTAGTGGTTAATCGCACAACATAATGCTAGCCTCAACAAATTATTAAGATGTTTGATGTCTTATAAGGCACGAAAGCAAACACTAGTGAGAATGTTCATTTATCATCGCCCATGTAACAAATGATGAAGGGAGTAAAATGTAAGGAGTGTTTGCCTAATTATCCTATTTTCTGGGTTATTCTAGTAACACCACAGTATGGTTTAACATGGTTTAGGCTTATACGACTCACTATATAAGGTCGGTTGTCTTTAAAGCAATTCCCAAGCCATTTCTTTATCTGATAAAGGTAATTGAGGCACCTCAATCCTAAGCCTATCGTAGGCTTAGTGGAAATGGTACGATTCAGGTGGATGTATTTCCCTATGCCTCTGTGGACTATTAATCATGGAAGCATTAGTGGTTCACACCTCAGAAGGTATCGCTAGCACTGTGGGACAATGATTGTCACGGAGGTAAATATCTTACTCCCACCTAAATATAGCATTTTATTCTCTCTCTAAGGAATATGATCGAAAGTCTAATGTAGATGCAAGTGTTCAGTGTGTGTCATGGAAACAACAAACCTTTTTGTTTTACTCTTTATTACCATTTATATTGATATGAATTTTTTGAAAAAAAGGAAACCCCCAACAACCACAAGGAAAACAAAGAAGCATTAACAAAATATAGCAAATAAAAGTTAACGAAATATGAAACAAAGGAAGAGAATTATAGCCTGATAATAACCAAAAATTGGGTAAAATCGAGAACCGAATAAGATACGACCAACTGTAGGCCTTACTCTTTAATTAGTCTTTAGTGGATTTGCCAAGCTGTCGCAATGTGTCCTTTACCCCAATAATGGGATAGGATGTGCCCGATTTAAACGATGTCCCTTGCTTAGGTTTTTATGTGGTATGATAGTGTGGGAGAAAAAGTTTGTTTCTTGCAATTAGAGTGGAGGGCTATCAGATGAATCCTTTATTGGACTAATCTTTAATGACCACCATAAAGTGGTCAAAAATTAGAGTCATCACCAATCATTTAGGTGAGGTATGATGGGAAACTTATTATAATCGATATGTAGAGTTATGAAACTTAGAGGTTTGATTTTATGGTCTACATGGTCCATAGTTTGTTAGGAGGCTATGAGAGTCGATTATGCATAGGGAAGGATAGCGCCCCTACGATGCCCAAAATCGGTACCTTTTGGCCATATAATACATTGGTCTCGATCTCTTTAGTTTTTGTTATGTTATGTTCGTATATAATCTCCTTCTTATGATGCATGAATTTTTTAGAAAAAAAAACATAAATCCGATTGTTTGTAAATAAAGGTTTAGTACCATTATGTACTTTGAATGGATAGTGATACGTAGGTTAAAATATTTTGAATTGAATTTAAAAAGATTGTTTCATATCAAGCACTGGAGGGATACCAATACGAAAAATTACCTCAGTAATTTAGAAATAATTTAATTCAATATGTGAATGCACAAATTGTCACCAACAAAGGAAATATATTGGTAAATCATAAAAAAATAATAAGTATTACATAAAATAAACATACAAAAACATAGAAAAAAGGGATGGTCGTATATATCTTGTAATTATCCTCGATTATTGAGAAATAATCAAATTAACAGTTTTTTATACGCGTTTAGACTAGTTGGTCACTTAAGACATGAAAATCGAGGTTTTAATTAGAAAATCTGGGTGATCCAGGAGAAAGAAAACTTTAAATTTGGAGGAATTTTGGAAATCAAGGTTGAAAAATCCGAATTGGATGAAAATTTGGGTAATTTTAGAATATGGTGTACTTTTGGGTTGTTTTTGAAAAGATATATTTGGAAATTTTAAATCAATAATTTAAATAAAAGACAAAAATTAACTTTAAAGGTGTTTAACCTTACTCCGAATAAGGTGGGGCCCATAGTGTGACATGTGACTCCATGACAGAGTTAATTGGATTCATTCCGAGGCATAAGAATGCCTTGAAAAGAGAATTTGGGGAATCAATTAATTTTAGTTAATATTAAAAATAAGGGACAATATTGCACTATTTGCATTCTCGAAATTATTCTAAACCAATCCGAAGGCTTCAGATTGGAAAACAAGGACAATTGGAAAGGCAACTCGATGAAAATTAATATAAAATATTCCAAAAATCCTAGAAAATTGTTTTTTGGGAGGAAATAATTTTTGAATTCAAGCTTGGTTTGGCACTGACAGCACTTGCAAGGGAAAGGGTGCAACAAACTTTGAAAAATTTCATAGACTCATTTAGTATCGTTAAGTCACAAACGATACCTTTTTGAATAGCGAATTGCATATAGTTTTCAAAAAAAAATACCAAAAAAAATCATCTGGTGGGATGAAATGGCCTAAATGATATGTTAATTGCTAATTCCAAGGTTTCCATATTGTAAAGATTGAAAAAATCATAACTTCCTCATCCAAGCACCTTTAGGGGGAAATGAGACATTGTTAGAAAGTTAATTCAATTCCATTTATAAGAAAGGCAACTCGATGAAAATTAATATAAAATATTCCAAAAATCCTAGAAAATTATTTTTTGGGAGGAAATTGAATTCGAGCTTGGTTTGGCACTGACAGCACTTGCAAGGGAAAGGGTGCAATAAACTTTAAAAAATTGTCATAGACTCATTTAGAATCGTTAAGTCACAAACGATACCTTTTTGAATAGGGAATTGCATATAGTTTTCAAAAAACATTACCAAAAAAAAATCATCTGGTGGGATAAAATGGCTTAAATGATATGTTAATTGCTAATTCCAAGGTTTCCATATTATAAAGATTAAAAAATTCATAACTTCCTCATCCGAGCACCGTTAGGGGGAAATGAGACATTGTTGGAAAGTTAATTCAATTCCATTTATAAGAAAAATACAATAAAATCCCCAAAAAAATCATCTATGTTTTGAAAACAAATTTTCAAGCTAGGGTCATAATACTACCAGTACTAAAACAAGAGGGTTTTTAGGTTTGGTGTTTTCTAAGCATGTTTGAAGGTGTCAGAAATATGAATATCCAACAATTAAGGTCTATGATACTGGAATCATAGATCCATTTGAAGTCCTAGGGAGTTAGGCAAATGGACGATCATTAAGACATTTAATTAAACATATTGTAAATAGAAAATTTTTAAAGGCTTAAAACAAATGTTATTTTTCATCATTATGCCATGAATCCAAATATAAATGCTTGATTTTTCCTCAAGATTAAAATATTAATATGTTAAAGGCATTAAACTTATATTAGTCTTATTTTTTAAAATGAATATCAGCCAACTTAGGAAGATTTTCAAAAAAAGATTTTGACACATCTATGGAAGCATTTCAACAAACACTAACTGAACTAAAATCATGTCAAAACATCAAGCATCAACAAGCATGAAAATAGCATCCAAAATTTGGCATTTTAACCAACATCTTCTACTCAACATACAACCAAAGGCATAAAAGGGACATGAACATGTTATATGTACATATATTAGCATGAATCAAGTCATGAAAATGATGTAAATATATCAAGGGGAAAGAATGCACGCTAGTCACACCAAATGGAAGCAAAAGGGAAGAATTTTTTGCCTCAAAATACAACAATGTCATTCAAATATAAGAACTCATCAAACATTATCAAGGAAATGCATGAACCCTAGCACAAAGGTGATGGTTACATGCATAAATCTCACTAAAAATGACATTTGAATGCAATGTAGTGATAAAATAAAGAGAAGGCATGAGAAAATATACCCAAGGAAGAGGTTTGAGCCTCAATTTTCTTCTCTTTTAGCTCTCGACAACCCTTTTTCTTTCTATCCTTTTTATTTTTTATTTTTGCTCTTTTTCTTTTTTTCTATGTTGTTTTCAATTTGCGTTTGTTTTTTTCTCTATCTAAGATAGCGTGAAGTTGCTCAACCTATTTTGAAAGCCAACATTTGGCTTGTAAAGGCTTTGGACAGTTGATATCAAAAACCTAAAGGGAGGGTTGGTTTTGTATTTTATTTCATCAAATGATGAGGTGTGCATTCAAATTTTAATTGACCATAGTGCTACGCTTGAGTATTAAATGGTCTTGGATTTCTAAGAATGTCTTTTTAAAAATCAAATTTGGCCTTAAAATATCTCATCCTCTAGCTAATAAGCTTAAAAAAAATTTTAGGTCTAAAATTAATTCAAATAATGGACATATTGGATCAACATAATTTTAATAAGGCCTACCAAGAATTTAAAATATTTGAAAAATTGGCCTAACACAATTAAATAAAATAAGCCCAAATAAATTAATGAAATATACATGTGGGCCCTATTTTATCTAGTATATATTATTATAAGGCTTGGCCCTAAATTAATAATTTATGAACTTACCTTGGCTCAAGATGATGGGAACAAGATTCGAGTTTGGATGTTTAGCCTTGCTAATGCCCTAAAATGCTTGCATGAAAGCCCGGACAAAATGAGGTGTCTACAGTTGTATTATATTATAAAATAACAAAATTCATAAAGATGAAAAAGAAAAGTTATCTTATAGTACCTTTAACAAAATGTAGTAATAATAGGATCTTTTCTCCAAATATTATGCTTTGAAAATAAAAATAATAATCTATATAGACTATATTAAAGTAATCCCAAAGATTAATTCATCATGTTGCCATATGACAACACTTTTTTTTTTAGTTTTACTTAATATTTTTATTTTGTGCATTTTTCTGTGTTTGTGTTTTTTATTCATATTAAATTTGGGTTATTTTTATAGCATGATTAAATTCAAGGCATTATTTATTTCTATAAATTTCGATACGTTAATAATTCATTTTATATAAATTATAATATGTTGTGAAATCATATCATGTTCATTTTTGTATTGCGTCGTATTTTAATTATTTTGTCCATATTGTATTTGTATCATCTATCAAGTCATTTACAAAATTATTAAATCTAATTGATACCAAATAACACCCAAATTTATGCTACATGTCATTATGTTTGTATTACATTTTCATATCATTATCATATATAACCTAGTATGTATTTATATAAATTTTAATACTTAGTAATTTGTTTAATTTAGATTTTGACAAGCTTTTTTTTTTCATGTTATGTTCATTTTACTTTTCGTGTCATATTCTATTTTAATTGTTTTTATGTGTGTTTGTAAAGTATATCATCTTATATTTGAAATTGTAAGATCTAGTTGACAATATTCAAATAACTTTTAATTTGACGTCATGTGCAGTCATATTCGTGTTACTCTTTAATGTCATTATCATATTCAATGTATTATATATTTATATAAATTTTGACAAGTTTCTCTATTCGCATAAAGTTATATAATTATATTTATATTATAATAAATAAAGATATAAAACTAAATACTTAAAAAATTATTTATAAAAAATACTTTCACAAAAATAAATAAATTACATTAAATTATTAAAATTATTATGATTTCAAATTTTTATTTTAATGTTATTATAAATTATCCTAGGCAAAAATGGGACTTACCTACTAATAATAATCTACACCTATCCTTAAAAAATTTCCCCTAAAGGGTTAACTATCAGACACGTGTTAGGCTCCTCTGCTTGACAAGTTGCAAGTAGTTGACCCTTAGTTTTTATTTTAGTTTACTTTTAAAATTTTTATTAGTTTTTATTTATTATAATTTATTATAAATTTTTATTTTATTTTTAAATGATGTGTTTGAAGGATTGAAACAGTAATTTACAGTTCAATTTAGAATCGATACCTGATCACTCAAAAAATTTAAACTAAAAATTAATTTTTGTCTTTTTGATTTTTCTAGTTTAGATTTTAGTTTTGGTTTTAATTTTAATTTTTTAATTCTATTTTAAAATAATATATTTTGAAAGGTTGGTTTACATTGAAACTTATAGGTTGATTTAATACTCAGGAAAGAAAATATTATTCAATTAATTATTTTTCAATTCTTTAGTTTTCATTTTATTTTTGATATATTTAAAGGGTTGATTTGTATAGTAACTTATGGATCAATTTACAATTGTATCTGACCTGCTAGAAAAACAATGAAATTTATTTTATCCTTTTTTAGTTTTTCACATTAAAGTTTTTTAACTGCCTACGATGTGTTGAGCCCCTTAAGGTTTTATTTTATTTTTAAAAGATATGTTTAAAAAGATTGGTTTTTATGATAATTCATGAGTCAATTTTGGGTCTACGCCTTCACTGTTGGAAAAAAATAATTTTATCTTTTTGTTTTTTAGTTTAGATTTTAATTTAGTTTTTTAATTCTATTTTAAAATAATATATTTAAAGAGTTAATCCAAATTGGAACTTACAGGTGGATTTAACGTTTGCACCTGACTTGCTCTGAAAAGAGAAATATTATTTTATTAATTATTTTTAGGTTTTTAATTCATAAAAAGTAATTTTTTATGTATTTAAATAATTTGATCTACACGATAACTTGCCAATCGATTTAAAATCTATACCTAATTTTAAATATAGAATTTTAAAATATAATTATTATTTAATGAAATTTAATTTCAAATTATTTTTTAAGTAGTAACTAAATTTTGTAAAAAAAAATTAAAAAAAAAACCGACGAAGCAAGGTCCTTAATTTTAGTAATAATCAAAAGGAAGCATCGATTGGGGTTGAAAATTTTCAATTGAACCTTCTACAAGCACACAAGAGTTGATACGTAATCTACAATTTAACCTTAAGCTAATAAGAAAAGGGGATAAGCTTAACCTAATCTATGAACCTTATTATACCCATATTTTATAAGGCTAAAACCTAATACTAAAACAAATCTAAAAGGCCAAACCAGTGATCATATCTCTCAAGAGAATAGTATACATCTATAACTAGCTTTATCACCCAAAGTACATAGGGGTAGACATTTACTTCAGTTGGAAAATGAGCACTCCTAAGACTCTATATGACACTAGACATAAAAATATGAAGCAAGCCAAAAACCTCTAAGTTTATCTGTCATCATCTTTTTCCTTGCTATTTTATTTTGCAAGAAACACTTCACTAACTTATGCATTAGAGCATATCTTGAAGCATAAACTCCTATTTCTTTAACACTTTTGTTTCCATTTGAAATTTATTCTTTAACTCCTCAGCACCTCTCAACAAGAGAACTATCTACTAACTTAAGAAAACCAACAACACACCTCTAATTCCCTTGTTAAAATCTAGCAGTAAATGGAAAGTTCTCATATGGTCTAAGATAACATTTTTTTAAACGTGGTAACTTAAAAAAATCTGAAGTTTTTTTTTTCACAACATTAAAACTAATCTAAAACTAAAAAATGATTCTCAACTCTTGGTTCAAATCTAAGGTAAAGAAAATCTTCAACCTTTTAGCTATCAATAGCATAACTTGCAAATCAAACATAATAGGCTAAACTCATTCTATTTGAGAATTCATTTATTTGATATGGCATACAATTATGACTTTAATGTAAAAAATGAATAAGAAAGGTACTTACTAAGTGATTAAAAAAGCACAAAACATGAATCTATCTTTCCAAAAATGGATTCCTGTATGAATTTATGTGAAGAGCTTTCCTTATGCCAAAAATATGGCAACTCTATATCAATAAGTACCCCTTCTGATACTTGCACATTATGACAGGCACACTTTTAGGAAAGATCTACAGCACAAACATTAAAATTTTACTAATGCAAGTAACCTCAAGCAAAGCTTGAGCATCCACATCATTTAATCCTACCAAGAAACAAAAGAGTAAATGAAAAAGTGTAAACAATAAATACAGGGTCAATGCATAGGACTTCATAATTTCTTTAATTCAAAGGCAATAAAAACACCAAAATACAAAATCTCCAAAAAAAATGGTGAAAGTTATATCAATATGACTCACTATGTCGTAATTTATTTCAACCATTTAGATACATTCTACAAGAGTAGCATTATATTTATTGGGGGTTCACACAAAGGTTAGAGGATTCAAATCATTTAAAATCATCAAAACATATTTTTGTTAGCAATGCCCTAAGGATGAAAGATTTTTTTATGTAATTCATTAGTTTGAACTAATTATTCATATTTATATATTTGAGGTTTCATTATATTATTACCATTTTGCCCTTGTTTAGATTCACATGTTAAAGTAAATATAAACAAACATGGCTTATTGACTACTTGTGTTTCAACAGCTAGAATGTCGCATATAATGGACTTCATATGCGGGAAGACAATATTCTAAAGCAAGTAGTCTAAATCGATTGTCTATAGTCTATGGGGTTAATGTGAGCAATTATCTCATGTTAAGACTATTATGTCATCCAAACCCAATTGGGGAGATGGCTTGTCTTGGCCATTTGGAGCAGTCTGACTCCTGAGTAAAGACATAGATATATTGCCTAGAGGTGGTGATATATTAGACTAGACCAAAGTGCAATTAATCCATTAATAAGTCTATTTACATGGATTAATTCACTTTTGACATTCAATGTGTAATTACCTAAATCCTAAGTAAGTGATTGACTTGATGTGCATAGCTTATATACTTTGATGTTCCAAAGGCTAAAATGTCTCGAAGTAGTAAGCTACTAGATTGGTTCATTGGGTATATGACATATTCGATGAGAGCTTTATATATATATATGGAATCATAGCTCCTATAAAGAGTTAAGGTTATCCTCTTAAAAAGCATTATAGGGATAGTGAAA
>JBBYHL010052379.1:26026-39757 GCA_038381835.1 Adansonia madagascariensis | reverse complement strand
CAGTGCATCGATACAAATGGGGCTTTTAAGCATAGTATCGATACATTTATTCATTGTATCGATACATAGCTTCAAAATCCTTTGTAAAATGATTTTTCTTGACTTGATATTAACTCAAACGTATCTCAAAAATATTCTAAGTATAAATATACATTTTGGAACATATATTTTTGAGAAAATACAAAATTAGTACTTTTGAAAAATATTCAAAATGTTTTTCAATTTTAACACAAATACCAAGTTAAGTATAAATTAATTTAGCTTAAGTTGTTTGTTATATCAAAATCAAATTCAAAGTTAACAAAGGTAATTTCAAAAGCATTTTTCCAAATAAGCTAATTTAGCTCTAAGTTGTAGTTATATCAAATTCAAAGCTAACAATTTCTCCTTTTTTGATATAATAAAACTTAAGATAAATTTGCTTGTTGAAAACTCCTACTTATTAAAAAGAGTTTTGTGAAAAACTCCCTCTTAATAAAAACACTATTTTCAAAAGTTTTAGATAAAGCAAATAAGGTTCTTTTGAAAATTTTAAGGCTCTATATAAGACAAGCAACAATTATAGCTTCAACATTCCTGTCTCTAAAACAAATATATTAGTTCAAGCATAAAGTTTATATCAATAAACAATAAATCTCCCTTTTTTGTTTTAGCAATATTCTCCCTCTTTATATCGTAAATTTATGTCTATCTCATTCCCTTTTTGTTATATCAAAACATAAATATTAATTCAAGGTAAGCTAATTTACACAATTTAGACAAAGAAAGATAATTCGTTGAGCAAATATTGTAATGTTCGATGAAATGAGTAAATGCAACAAAAAGTTCAAGGCTTAAGATAATCCAAGATTGAGTCCTATGATAAGTACTATGATAATTCCTACAGTTAGGCCTACATGATCTAATATTATCTAGCTATCATCTATTGATGGACCACTGTTAGGTGGAGGAACAATAAGACTATGTCAACATATGCACCAAATAACATAGTTAGTTCTTACTAACTTTGCTTAATAGAGTTGAGACGGGTAGTGATGCTAGCAAAGCACTGGTCCCATATCACAATGACCCATAATCAACACATACAAAGTGTGAATGTTCATGGGTGTAAACGATGAGGTACCAAGAATTGAAAGTGGAATGGGTGCATTATTCCCAATATCAACATTCTCAAGTTTTGCTACATGTTCTGGTCTAGCATCAGGGGCAATTAGAGTGGTGATGGTAGGATCATGTTGTGGTTATCGCTATTGAGGTGGTGCTTATTGTCTTTAAGCGTTTGGGTTAAAGTTGGCACCCTCAACAGAATATGTAGTGAGTTTCATGGGCTTTCGTCTAATGTAACTATACTTGCTGCACTTAATGCCAGGATCACAAGCAACATTAAGACCTTGAGCCTTAAGGTATTAGCTTAGTGCCATATCATGTAGAAGGCTATGACAACCTTTGATATACATCACAAGATAGACAAATATAAAGTAGGTAAGGTTAAGATGATTGCTGGTTCGAATCATGTATATCCACTAGTAATTTAACTCACTAATGACAACGTATTCTGTGTCATAAGGGTAGATAATGTGGGAAATAATAAGATGGAGAGGTAAATCATAAGGGGAAAAAAAGCAACTTTGTCGCTTAAAGTGCATAAGGCTGCAGGTGCAGTTCTCTCTTTTATTTCTCCTTTATCCAGAAAATCAAACTCAACAACCATGGATGCTTGGTTAACAACAAGGTTTTAACCTAAAAGTATAAGCAAATGGCTAGGGCTTAGTCATCATCATCAACAAAAAGGTGGCATTACTAAAGAACATGCATACAAGGTTCTCTCAAGTAAGGACATTGAGAGATAAGGTGGTCCATCTAAAAGTTTTAAATGTTTAGAGATAAGAAAAGTTTATGGATCAAAGGAAAGGCATGTTAATGGCTTGACAATATTAAATGGTCATACAAGCATAAATATTGTTGAAACACTCAAGGGCCTTAGCATTTCAAAAGCAAGAGTAATCGAGGGTAGGTTTTAGGTTACAAGGTTGTTGTTGTGTAACACAAGTAGAGGCATGAGTGGTTGGTACATCATGATAGGCTATCCTCTTTGTTTTGGAAGGCATATTGGAGTGCTAGGTTTTTTAAGGACTTTTTTCAAACACTTAGTGATGAATTGGATTTTGAATGTAAATTCATGAATCGAAAGTGTTCAAATGATTGAACAAGTATTGGTGATGTGTTTAAATGATTTGCTAGTGTCCAGACAAGTTTGGAGTTAATTTAAAGGTGTGGCTGAGTTAAACAATATGACTAGGTATTGTGCCTAGGCTATTAGGCAAGTGGCCTTGCCTTGATGTTAGAAAAGGCTTGAGTGAGGCTTTTTGTTGAACACCTAGTGGGAACAAGTTTAAAAAGGGAAATTAGATTATTTTTTGAATCCTATAGCACTAGACACAAAGGAAATGGATTGAGAATGGTAAAGCACAAAAGAATTTGGAAAAGTCTCAACAAATTCAAAGATTCTTGATGAAATTGGAAAACAAAGGTTTAAAGTTTTAGAGGCTTGAATTTGAGTGATTTTAATGTTCAAAGATGGATTTTTGAATTGATATGATGAAATAGATGATGAAGGATAGATAAGAAGAAAAAATTTCATGAAAAAAGTTGGAATAGGTGATTTTTGATTGTGAGTTAGAAGAATTTTGAGAGAAAGTCTAGATAAGTAGTGATTTTGGCTCGAGTAACTCAAGTTGGTGTTGATACAAACAAGGTGTATTGATACTTATATCTCAGTATTGATACAATATGCATTTTCTAGGTTATGTATAGATACCAAGAACATGATATTGATACCAATGGCATTTTTTAGCTTGTATCAATAAAATCAGCCAATTCATTGTCAAACTCATTCTATTATGCAACACAAGTGTAAAAAATTATCAAAAACACTTCAAATCACATTTAATCATCATAAAAACATAAATGATCTTCAAAAATCATTCAAGCAACCATATATTATTAATAATCAAGAAAGGCAAATTTTGTCAAGTAAATCAACATTGAGGCATAATTATAAAATTCATTAAACTTAAAAGCTCAAGGTGCATTCATTAAATCAAGTTCTTTTCTAATTATACAAAATCTATCCTTGTCAAGTGGCTTAGTGAAAATATCAATTTATTGGTGCAATGTATCAACAAACTTAAGAACTATATCTCATTTTTGCACATGGTCTCTAATAAAATAATGTCTTATTTCTATATGCTTGGTTCATAGAGTGTCGAACTAGATTTTGGGGTAAGGTTAACAGCATTAGTATTGTCACATTTAATGGGAATATGGTCCATAGTAATTCCAAAATCCTCTATTTGTTGTTTTATTCACCAGACTTGAGCACAATAATTTTTGTGGATACATATTCCATTTTAGTTATGAACAAAGTAACCTTATTTTGTTTCTTATAGAACCATGATATGAGCATATTTCAAAAAATTGGCAAGTTCCTGAAGTGCTTTTTCTACCAATCTTACATCCACCAAAATTCGTATTGGAATTAGCATGTAGATAAGTATTTTCGATGCCGTAAGCCTAAGTTGGAAGTATCTTTGAGATATCTAAATACTTTTTTATGACAACTAAATGTGACTTCCTAAGTAAAGATTGAAACCTAGCATATAAACAAACACTAAACATTATATTGGGTCTACTTGCACTAAGATAAAGTAATGAGCCTATCATAGACCTGTAAAGTTTAGAGTCGACACATTTACCTCTTTCATCTTTCTCAAGCTTTGTTGAAGTGCTCATAGGGTGGAATACGATTTTGTTTCATCTATCTTGAACCTCTTGAGTAATTTTTTTGTGTATTTAGCTTGATTGATGAATGTACCAGCCTTGCATTGTTTAGCTTTAAGTTCCAAAAAGAATGTTAACTCTCTCATCATGCTTATTTTGAATTCACCTTGCATAATTTTAAAAAATTCTTAACAAAGAGAGTCATTACTACCACCAAAAATAATATCATCTACATAAACTTGGACAATAAGAATGTCTTCGCCTTTTGCTTTTATAAAAAGAGTTTGATCCATATTACCTCTAGTAAAACCTTTTTCAAGTAAAATTATGATAATTTTTCATACGAAGCTTTAGGAGCTTGCCTTAAACCATATAAAGCTTTTGTAAGTTTCAAAACATGGTTTGGAAAGTTTAGATTCTCAAAATTTAGTGGTTGCCCGACATAAAATCCTTCATTTATAAAACTGCTTTGAAAAGCGCTTTTAATAGCCATTTGAAATAATTTGAAATCCTTGTAACATGCAACTGCTAGTAATATCCTTATGGCTTCCAATCTAGCTATAAGGCCATAAGTTTCATCATAATCAATTCCTTCTTCTTGACTATAGCCCTTAGCCACTAATATAGTCTTATTTTTTACTATTGTTCCATGCTCATCTAGTTTATTTCTAAATACCTATTTAGCATCTATAACAGGATAGTCACTTCTCTTAAATTGATTCAATTCTTCTTGCATAGTTATTATGTAACCATCATCACTTAAGGCATCATCTACATTTTTAGGTTCAATCTGAGAAAGAAAAGCTACATAATTACAAGTATTTGTGAAAGATAATCTAGTTCTTACCCCTTGATTCGGATCACCAATAATCTTACCTCTTTGACATAAGTAAAATCTCAAGGATGATTTCTTTCTTTTTCCATTTGAGTAGGCTCATGAAGTCCATCTTCTTTTATAGCTTTTTGATCTTCAGATATTTGTTCTTACTTTTGTGCTTTGGCTGGATCCTCTTGATAAATTTTTACATCATTATCATTAGATACCTCTTTCAAGGTAGGATTAGCTTCATCAAATATCACATGAATAGATTTTCAACCATTAAAGTTCTCTAATTCAAGATTCTAAAAGCATTAGAATTCATAAATATTCAAGAAATATTTCATTATCGCTTTTTGCATCAAATTTGCCAAGATCATTTTTTCTATTATTTAATACAAAATATTTGCATCTAAATAGAGGAAAATAGCTAATGTTAGGCTTTTTTCCTTTCAAAAGTTCATATGGAGTTTTTTTAGGCCTAACCATTGCTCGATCCATTCATCTTCTTCTTTAGGCACAATAATGTCTCTTACTCTCTTCTTATGGATTTGTGGTCTATTGGTGATAACCCTCCATACCTCGTAGTCATTGGCTTGAATGAAGACTTCATCCTTATCCTCCAATAGGAGTAGTTTTCACTATGCAAAGTGGAGGTCATACAATTGAATGGCCTTCAAGTTCAACAGCATTTGAACTTATTTAAAATGCCATGAGATAGACTTTAACTTGGCTCATGGTTTTTGGTGAAATTCTTAAAGCTTCAAGTGCCATAGTTAAATCTACCAGTCTTTTAGTTGTAATGGATCTTTTCTCTAGGTGGTTAAACCTATAAATTTAAGACACAACTCTAATACCAATTATTAGCTAAAAGTATCAATTAAACCAAAAGAAAGGTAAACTAGTTTTATAAAAATTTTGGCAATAAATTGAAATTCAAAATAAAATTGAAAGTAAATGCAAATATAAAGGAGTTAAGGGTAAGAGATGCAAAAAAATGATTTATAGAGGTTTGGTCCTTCAACTTAAAGCTTATGTCCTAACTTCTTGACACTTTCTTGCCAAGATGATTCTTGGAATTCACCAGAGAAAACCTCTACCTTTAAGGTTAACATATAACTATACAAGCCTTTATCTTTTGAAGACTTAGAAACATTTACCTTATCTTTCCTGGATAATGTAAAACCTTACAATCTTCTTATGAATTATATTCTTAAGTAACTTAGTCTATACACAACCTCTTGTGATATGAATGAAAGTGTTTGCAAAATGTCTAAGACCTCTAGAAGGTTGGTGTTTGCTGGAGTTTGAGTACAAGATGAAAGTATACAAAATAAGCTTATAAAAATGTAAAAGAATGAAAAATTAAATTATGTGATCTTTGATGCTTAGAGTTGTTTGGAGTTATTGAGAACCTCTATTTATAGTTAGAAATGATCAATTGAATGTTGAAGGCTATGCTGTATAGCTATTGTGCCTAATGTTCAAGTCTGCTCCTCTTGTATTGAGACAGAGTGTTTGTATCGAGACATATTTGAAATATGGCCTTATATTGATACAAGGAAGTTTGTTTTGAGACTTGGTGATTTTTCTAGGCCTGGTGTTGATATAATAATACTTCTATCAGTACGTTGCTTGTAATATCAATACCAGAGGGACTTATATCGATAAAAATAAGGGTTTTATGCAATTTTAGCTACTACCAGGCCTTTGTATCGATAACAATAATGTGTGTATTAATACACGTCCATTTTGTATCCACTCTTGATGCCTTGTATTGATACTTTAAAGGCATAGTATCGATACCTTAATACTATGTATTAATACATTTATCAAATATACATTATAAACTCATTTTTCTTGGCATGTAACTTAGTGAAATTCATCTAAAAAAAATTCTAAGTGATATTAAACAATTAAAATATTATTTTGAAGGATGTAAATCAATAAGGTAATTTCAAAAGCATTTTTTCGAATAAGCTAATTTAGCTTCAAGTTGTAGTTATATTAAAACTATAGTTAATCCAAAGCTAATAGTAAAATTTTACTATTACCTACTAGAAAGGTTTTATCATTACCTTTTTTGTACCCCACTAGAAAGCCAGATGAATATGAAAGGTTCTAGAAGTCAAATATCTTTCGCACTCCATCATAAGGCCGGAGGAACACAAAAGGTTTTTTTTTTATGAAATTCATAAAAAAATCTTAATTTTCACATTTTTTTAAGAGGGTATACTTTCATTTAAAATAATTAATGGGGTGACTTCCATATTCCGGCAAGCACACCTATGGATTATTTCAACTTAAGCATATTGCCTCATTTTTTTTAAAATTTCCTATTTTATAAAATTAGATCTTTTAATGGTAAAAGAAATCAAGAGGGGGTGAATTAATTTCTCAGTATCTTTTCCAAATTGAAACTTTGATGCATAAATTGAGAAATTCAAATAACCAAATTGGAGTCATATGTTAGTGAACAAATAATAAAAATTAAAAAGTAGAGAAAGAAAAGGCAAACTCAATGATTTAGAGAGGTTCGGCATCAATTGCCTATGTCTTTTACCTTGACATCACTTAACTCGAACTTCCTCAATCCATTAACTTGAATTGTTTTACCTCTCAAGGTTAAGGTGCAGCTTTTACAACTCCCTATCTTTTTCTTATGGCTAAGATAGAACCCCTACCTTCTCTATCTTTAATGGCTAAGATAAAACCATTTCTCTACTTTTCGATGGCTAAGTAGAACCTCCCCTCTTTAGAAGGATTTTGTGTGTAAACAAATAAAGCCTTTAAAGGCTAGGTGTATACAAGAGTTTAGGCTCAAGGAAAGATACTTCTAAAGATAGAATGAACACACAAATGATACAAAGAATTAATTCTATACAGTAAAAGAACTACTTAAAAAATAATGGAATTGATGAAATATTAGACTTTAAACTTTTTGCCTTGGTTCATCATCTTGTTGGGGGCGTTGAAGAGGATTATTCATAGCATTGATCATGAATATGGCTGTTGGGAATGTTTGATGAAGTAATATATCCATCGTGAGCTTTATTTGAGGGATTCCCTTTCATTCCACCAAAATGTATTAATACATCTAGGTGTTCATTTATACATTGCTTATTTCCATATAAAAACATGATCATTTGAAAAGCCTGGTATTGACACAACAATGGTATGTATCAATATAGTCCTTGATGTATCGAAACATTCTACCTTTTATGATACATTTGAAGGTTTCATGCAAAACTGAGCTACTACCAAACGTTGTATCAATACATACACATGATGTATCAACACATTCATATGAAAGTCAATTTCAAGGGGTATTTCATAACTTAAAACTTTATAAACTTATCTAAAAAATATTTTATACTAAGGTATGCATCTAGAACATAATTTTAAGTTAAAAGACAAGAACCATTTTAGTATTTTTCGAAGTATTATCAAAATGTTTCTAGGAAAATACTAAGTTGAAAATATTTAATCATAAGCTAACTAAGCTTAAGTTTTAATTATATCAAAATCGAGATGAATTCAAAGCTAATATAGCTAAAAATCCCTCATTTTTGATATTACAGAAATTAAAGCAATTTTGCTTGTAAAACTTCCAATTAATCAGTTAAAGATTTTCAATAAAACTCCACTTACTAAAAGCATGGGAAAAGATTTTTAAAGATTTCATAAAATGCTTTTGAAAATCTTGGCAATGGCTAGTCATACTTAACTATAAGAGGACCAACACAAAGTATTAAAGATTTCATGACATATAAATAATATAAGCACATATTAATCTTTCTATTTACTAGCATATATATATATATATATCAATAAAGCATAAGCAAATTACCCCTAAACATTTCCCTCTTTTGCAACATCAAAAAGGTAAAAATAGATTAATTCAAAGCTAAGGGACTAATTCCAACAAGATTTCTAAGAGGTATATTAATTATGAATCATTTAAAAGCATGTTTGCCAATTATTGAGAAAATATATCCATTTAAGCTCTAATTCGTAGTTCATGCAATTCATGTATTCATATGTATACATTTTAGCTGGTTTGAGATTATGAGTAATAAGATAAACTAATTGTTAATGGATATAAAAAAATACTAATCTAATTGTTGTTTAGATGCATAGTAGATACCAATTTTGGAATTTTTTGTACATAAGCATACTATTCATAATCATTCAAGTAACCATATGGAAAGTTAAAAAAAAAATTTTAAAAACATAGCTAACTTCCATAGGTTAGAAAATCATTTGCTTATTCATGATAAGTCAGTAAAATCATTTGAGTAATCATTCAATCAATAACATGCTTAAAGATGAAAAATAAGTAGATTAAAATGTTCAAGGATTCATTCAACATAAACAGTTTTAAGCATACATGATATACAAGAATACCAATTGTATATAATTTACTCATACATGTCGCCCAGTTTTAAGCATACATGAATTGAATAGAATTAGTTTAGTAATTACATCAAAGTTACCAAGCTTTCATGATATGCTCATTATGTCTTTGAAGTTCATGTCTTAAGTTTTGAGCATTCCTTCATGGTTTTGGCTTGATTTGAAGAGGTTGCATGCTTTGTTTGCTTCTTGTTATGCAAGTATTCATCTTTTAAGATTGGCTTTATCTCTATGATCCTTCGAGAGCTTCATAAAAATCTTGGCAAAAGATGATAATTAGTGGTACCAAGATTTCAATTGTCATAAAAATATTCAATAAGCTCATGTTTTGTCAAAATTAAAAAAAAAATTCAAAGAGCTTAATGAGATTTTGAAACAAGTGATGCCAAATGTTAATAAATAAAAAATTAAGAATATATGGTACCAATTGTCATAATGCAAGAAAATACGTTTGTTAAAGAACAAAAATTAATGATACAAAATTTTGTATTTGTTAGCATCATGAAGTAATATGAGCACTTAATCAAGTGAGTCATGCATATGATTTGTGAAACACTAATCAATCAATCAAATGTGATTTTTAAGTGTATGATGAGTTATGATGTTCCTAAATATTTAGGAATCATAAAAATCAGGCATTTCAAGTTATAACCCATTAAAGAGGCCAATTTTACATTTTAAAACCAAAATAGCACAAAATTGGCCAAAATTTACTACATGTATTGATACAAGGACTTGTGTATCAATACAAAATTCACAAAATGGGTTTTTTTAGGTTTTTTTGGGTTTTTGTTCATTGTATCAATATAAGGCTCTAAGTATCGATACATACCTTAAGTTTTTCAAAAAATCTTAGAAAAATATGCAATTTAGCATTCTAAAACCCATGATTTGATATTCTAATGCAAACTTTTCGATTTTAGACATTTGAAACTCATATAAATGATCAAAATTTTGAATTAAAATAACTTTTAAAATAAAGTTTGAATGAATTTGCATCTTTGGTCATATAAGCAAGGCAATATGTAACTAAAGGTGTTGAAATAAGTGATATTCATTCAAACCACATAAGCACAAGTTTAAAAGCATATTCAATGTACACCAAACTTGTACAAGCCATAAAATGTAAATTTACAACATAATCAAGTTTTTTGAGTCTCATGCAACTATAATTGAACATAAAGCATTAAAAAGACTTTAAAGACTTGCTAATGCATGTTCATGGCATTAAATCATATAAGTAAGCTCTAAATGTTCCCCCTAAGCATATGCATTTTCTTTACTTATGCATTAGAGCTTCATAATAACCTAAAAAATGATTTTTTTAATTAGACCTTTATGCACAAATCATGCTTGAGTTCATGCTTCATAACATCATTTCACAAATCAATTAAGCATGTCACCATTAAGCACCAAATGCATACATGAATAAGCTTATAGTCACTCAGATGCAAAACATAAATTTTCATTAAAATCATTTTGCATCAAATCAATATTTCATAAAAACATATATATCGCATGAGTAGTTAACCATCATCAAGTTAATTGCTTAGAGGCTACCCATCATCTTTTTTATGCCTTTACAGCATCCAAATCCATTACTCCTCCTTACTCTAATAAACCTACAAGAGAATTTCACTTGGTCTTCTAGTACCCAAATTGGTTTGGGTCCTTAAAGGTTAGTCTCAAAGCCTATTGTTTCCTTAAAAACCCATACTTACTTAACTTTAATTGTATCCTTCTCTTAATAGGACAAGTAAATGAACCATGACCATGGAAATTGCAATGCGAGCGCAAGGTCATATTAACCTGAAAAGATTTGTCTAAAAAGATTTTTTTTCTTGTTCCAAGCTTTCAATTTTTCTTTTCAAATCAAGATTGACTTTCTCTAGGATGTCAATTCGTAGCTTAAAATCAATAAAATCATTTTTTAAATTTTTATTTTTCATTTTTGAACTTAATTTTTTTCAATAATAAATCATTTTCACTTTTTAATTTTGAAATAAATTTTCTATATTTTGAGTTCATTTCCTCAAACGTAATTACAAGTTTATCAAATGCATTCCATGACTCATCAAATCTATAAGAATTTAAAATTGAAGAGTTTAAGGTTACCTTAGGCTCATGAAGAGCTATGAAGCAAAGGTTGACAATTTGGTCTTCGTTGGAGTCATCATCATCGAAAAAGTCACATCATTCCATTTTGCTATAAATGCCTTTTTCTTCTTCTTATTCGTCCTCAATAATGGGCAATCGGATTTGACATGGCCTGATCTATTATAATTGTAGCACAGCACCTTGTTAACCTTTTTTTACTTAAGATGAATTGTCTTTAATCATTTTCATGAATTTTTTGAATTTCTTGGCAAAGATGATCATCTCAACATCTTTATCATCATTATCATCATCATCTTTTCCCTCACTCATGGAAACTTTCAATGCAACTTCGACTTTCCTTGGTTGCTCCTTTCCATAACTTTTTTTAATTTCATATGTGAGGATTGATTTGATAAGTTCATCTAAGGCAAGGAGGTTAAGGTCCTTTGACTTTTTAATTTTGGTCACCGTAACTTTTTATGACTTCAGGAGGCTATTCAATATTTTCTCGACCATCTCCTTGTTAAAATACACCTTCCCAAAACCTTTCAAGCCATTTGCAATGTCTATGAATCTATTGGATATCTCCTTGAGGCTATTCTCTAGTTTCATCTTGAACATCCCATAATCAAGGGTGAGCAAGCTTATCTTTGACTCCTTGACTTAATTGGTCTCTTAATGTGTGATAACCAACTTGTCCTATATCTCTTTAGCACTATCACATAGGGACACTTGATTGTACTCATTTAGCTCTATTGCACAAAAGAGAATGTGCATGGCTTTAGCATTTAGTTGAGCCATCTTGGTGTCTTTTTCATTATTCCTATTCTTTTTTAGGGATATCTAGATCATTAATCATTTTTGTTGGGATAAGTAGGCCTTTCATGATTATCGTCAAAGCTTGATAATCATTGGCACAAATAGCTTCATCCTCATCTTTTTTTAAATGTAATCTTCACCATTGAAAATGAAAAGCCTCATGATTGAATTTCCTTTTTAGCCTATGTCAGCACCATGCCTCAATTTTATCATGAAAGGGTAAACATACTAAAAAACATATTTATGTGAATTCTCTTGACTGGGACTTCTTTTTTGTAATTCAGGAAGAGGACTGTTGGACAAATCACTCATCTAACAAGTCTTAATTGGCCACCATAAAATAACCTACACTTGTAGTTGCCACCAATCACTTTGGGCCAAGCATGATTGGATGCCTATTGAAATGATATATAGAGTTATGAAACTTGAAAAATTGATTCCATGGTCTGCGTAAGTCGAAGATTCAACAGTTGGATTCGAGAGTTGGTTACATGCAAAGAGGTATGAACCTCTCTGCAATACCCAAATTCAGTAACTTTCTAGCCATATCTTACTTTGCTTTCAATCCTCTCGATTTTGACTTATTATAATTTAAATATTATCCCCTTTTTAAACATGAATTTGAATAAGATAAGCTTGAGTTTAAGATTTAATCATGTACACACCTTGGAGAGGTGAGAAACATAGAGATTTTTTTATTAAAATGTTCTTTGGATTTAGTTTTTGAAAATTAGGTATTTCGTATCAAGCATTGGAGAAATACCAATGCGGAACACTACCTTATAACTTTTAAAAGAAAACATGAATGCAAATTAAATGCCACAAAAGGAAATATGTTAGTAAGATGGAAAAAATAACATTGCATAAGATAAATCTTAAAAAAGGAAAGAAGATGGGGAGGGACAATCGAAATTTATCTTGTAATTGTCATTAATTATATAGAAATAAATAAGTCAACAATTTTAGAGATGAGTTTGGATCCATTGATTAATTAAGGCATCAAAGCTAGGTTAAAATCTTAATAAGTCTGGAGAAATCTAGGAGACAGAAAATTTAATTTTGATTACTTGTTTAAAAACCATGGTTAAAGTATCCTCTCAAAAATCAGGGTTGGAGTACCCTAAAGGTGAATATTTTAGTGATTTTGGAAAAAAACAAATTTAAAGGATTAATCTTGATAAAAGTTTAGTATTTTCTTAACACAATGACATTTTTTACATAATCTTGACAAAATAGTTGGTTTTGGATAACAAAATAGTGATTAAAAAATTTGATAAAAAATGTTTGTGCCTTGATCTGAGCCTAAGGGAAGGTTGACACATGTTTTGATTCAAGGGGTTGATTGGGATCATTTAGAGATATTCCAATGTCGTGGAGTAGGAATTTGATTAAATCAATTAATTTTAACTAATGCTAAAAATAAAAGACAATATTGTGTGGTCCCTTTTTTCGATTTTATTTTAGCCAAATTTAAAGGTTTTAAGGGTCAGTGAGTTACCATTGGAAAGGTGACTCGATCAAATTTAAAGTAAAAATATTCCAAAAATCCAAAAAAATCACATTCCAAGTGGAAATAATTTTTGAAATTGGGTCAAGTGCGACACTGACAACGCATCTAGGGAAAGGGTGTGGCAAATTTTAGAAAATCATTCTGGACTTATATGGAATCATTAAATCACAAAAAATATCTTTCCAAAAAGGGAATTGTACAAACCTTTTATAAAAAAATATTTTAAAAAATTAAAAAAAATCATTTGATGGGTAAAAATAGCCCAAATAGAAAGTAAGTTGCTGATTCTAGG
>JBBYHL010052379.1:4086-14784 GCA_038381835.1 Adansonia madagascariensis | reverse complement strand
ATGCTATCCCTCAGTATCAAAACACTTTAACTTATGAGATTAGTTAAATACATCATATACATAGAGGTTTAGTATGTGTTAGTACATGTGCATTATCAATGCCTTGTCTTACAATACAAAGACCAGGAAAGTTTTTAGAAACACAACTTTGATGCATAAGGATCTCAAAATTATAACACTTTACGATTACTTTGCAAGGCCAATGTGTTTCATTGGCTTTATCTTTATAAGATATAAATAACAATTAGTTAGGGTATTCCAAGCAAATCTAATTGGCTTGCAATACTAATAAGAATAACGAAGAAAATAACTTAGATCCATTTGATTTGTTATTGTGATGGAAAGAGAACAGTCCAAGATTCCCTATTCTTGCACAAATAACTTTGGATATGTTATCTATTCTTATCTGAACAGTTGCTTTAAAAAGTGCTTTTAGTAAGGATGGATGTGTTTTATCATAGTTTTGAAAGTCCATCAACTCCTTCGAGGGTTGAGGCTATGGTTTGCACTCAAGATTAGCTTCAAAGATCTAAGAATTCTATAAATCTTAAAGAATATATAGAGGAACTTTAAAATATTGAAGGTGGTAAGAGAGCTAACTTTGATTCATAAAGCTAATTATTTTTCTTTTTTATTTATTTTAGCAGGATTCTAATAATTTAATTAACATCTTTATTTTTAAAATTTAATAGAATTGCCAAGATGAATGTAAACATGATAATATACCTAATTTTGACTTGTAAATTTAATTGTTCATTTTATTTATTTTAGTAAACATTTTTATAATTTAATTAACATCCTTACTTTTTTAACAAAGTTATTGAGATGAATTAGGGTGTTGAAAGAAGATGGAAAGGTTTTAAGCTGATTGGATGTTAAATTTTTTCAAATAAATATTTATGAAATAGATGTTTTGACATTTTATTATGGAACTTTCAACCTAGCATTGAACAAACTATTGTAACAATTTGATGCTTTCCTTTGGCCAAATGTTCCTGCCACTTTTAGCGTCCATTTTCATTCTCTTTATGTCATTTCAAGATGTCTAGATTGATGCTTATTGGGATAGTGGATAAAGAGACCTATCTTACAAGGCATATAAGGCTCTTAAGTAAAGACCTTTATGTTCACGGTTATAATTACTTGTACCTATTTTTTAAGATGTTGTAACTCTATTTAAACTCTTGTCGGTTACTACTTGCTTTGGATAACATTTAAATATGTTTTTCCTAAATTTTTTATAAATAATTAAGTAGAATTACATTATGACAATAATAATTTGACTCAACTAGATGATTATATTAGCATAAATATATATATGTTGGATATTTTGGTTAAATTTATCATAAATCATAATGATATTTATGCTATTAATGTTTACATGTAAGTTGAGGAATCAGTTTGTTTAGATCTCTCACTAGTAAAAGGCCTCGATTTTTTAGGTTCTTGAATGTTATGGGTGCTGTAATTTTTGAACAAGTTATAGTTGAAAGAAATTTTATTTTAACTCAGATAAATTTATTCGACTTGACTTAATTTCTTTTCATTTGACTCGATTTGATAAAATTTCAAATCAAAACCAATTGATAAAATAAGACTCATCAACTAACTAATCTGAATTTTTAACTCGATTCAACTCAATTCAATTAAATACTCACCCTTAGTCTAGACCCAAGAAAGCAAAGGCATATTTTTTATTTAAAATTAACATAAATAATATTTTGGGAGTTAATGTATTTATGCCAAACCTTAAAGAGTAAGCGAGTGTTTTTCAAGCTAAAAAAGAATGTATATTTTCTATCAAACTCAAGAGTAAATATATTTTTCCCACAATAGAACAAAAAAGTACTAACCACACAAGCCAAAAAATTTAAATTATTTGAATATTGAAACTTTAATCTTGACTTTTATAACGAAAAAAATGATGTGGACAAGTGAGATTGCATGTAAATCTCATAATTTGTATATTGGCTTTATATTATATATTTTGTATCATACTCATTTTTAAAATATCATATATTTAAATATATTTTAAAAAATTAATAATTTATATTATATATATTTTATTGCATTCATGGATTCTTGTTATGTTCATATTACTTTTCAATATTGTTGCATATTTTATATTATATTTTAATATTACTTTTCTATATTGTGTCATTTTATATTATAACTTTTTTATGGGTTAAATGTTTTGATTCCTGTACTTTAGTTTGATTTTCAGTTTGGCATCTATAGAAAAAATTGCCAAGTTGGTATTAGAACTTTCATTCTATCAAACATATTGGCCCTTTGGACGACACCATTAATCAAACATTGATGTGGTAGTTAATAGCCAATGGGAGCTTAACAAGCTACAAAATGCCATATAATCAGTTTAAATTTTTAAATTTTTTATTTTTTTTAGATTTTTTCACGTGTTACATTCTCATTGACTGTTGACTGCCATGTTAGTGTTTGATTAGTTGTATTTGTCCAAAGGTCCAATATGATTGACGAAATGAAAGTTTAGTACGAAATTGACAATTGTTTTACGTACAAAACTAAAATTAAACTAAAGTGTAGATCTATATGAATAGTTTTTTTAATTATCGTTGCATCCTAAAAGTTAGCTAGAAAATTTTAGACAAATAATAGTAGACCTAGGACTAAGCCATCGTTCATTTTAATAACAGTTTTTTAGACAACATGAGATGAGATTTCATTAAAAAATGGGATAATGCAACTTTTTTATAATTATTGTCAATACAAATTCATAGTTATTTGGTCACGTCATCTTCAGGTCAAGATTTGCCTCCTTTTATATGTTGCCATCCATCTATCATCCATCATTGATAATTAATTTCTTTTAAAAAAAGTTGTTAGTTAAGATTGGAAAAATTAAAAATTAAAGATTATAACATGTAAACATAATAAATATTTCATACTAAGTTGCAAAATTTAAAATAACAAACTTACAAGATCGATCGGTGCAAAAATTGGTTTGATTCACTGATCATGAACAAGATCATGTAACAAAATTGTCTCGAGTTCAAAGCATTAGGTTCCTTTATTCTTTTAGAGAATACTTACAAGAGTTTTTTTTTATTATGTTTTCTTGATAATAGGCAATAGTTTAACTTCTTTATGACCAAAATCTAAAAAAAAAACAAAATTTGTTTATTCCAATTGGCCGAATATAGAATAATATTACCAAAGAAAGTAATTTTTCCTTTATGTACATGTTAATTGCCCGTATGGTAGTTTTCATACCCTTTTACAAAGCAATGTTTAAACTGCTTTAAGTAGTTTCTTAAAATGCTTTAGATTGGGTTTTACCCATTATGGGTGGACCCTAGCTAATATTTCCAACATCTCCCACTCACACATAATGGGTACAATACTCTTTCAAAAGATTTTAACACATTGATATCTTTTTCTTCTACAAAGTTCAAACAAGAAAATAAGCCATGCGACTAGCATACTTCTTAATCTTGAGAGTTGGCCACTATACATCTATCATCCATATTGCTTCAAGTGAAAATTTGATCCTTGGGAACTTTTTATTAGAAAGTTATTGAAAATAATTTTATATAAAAATTTTGAAGAATAAAAATTTTCATAACTTTTAGATAAAAATATTGATTTATTCATATCAACTTGTTTTAACGTTGTATACTTAATTAATGTAAAAATGTTTTTGAAAAATGTTTACTAGATATTTTTATTATCACAAACATAACCTAATTAATCTTATTTGAGTTTTATCATTTTTTACTTAAAAAATGTTAATGATATCAATAAATTAAACATTTAAAAATGAAATTAATATATTATTTTTTAAGGTTTAATAAAAATTATATAATAAATGCAAAAAAAAAATCTAAAATAATAATTAAAAAATTTAATCCTTGCTGCAAACACTTAATTTCATCCAAGTCTCTTTTTCGATAGTCCTAAATATCCGAGATTGAGAACTTAACGGCCACCCTCATTGAGAACGATCTTCTCCCGATGACTTCTATATTTTGAACACCTTTTCAGTCATAATTAAATGGTCGTATGTGCACGTGATAGAAAAAGTGCCATTTTGAGCCCTAACTTCGGATTTACATGACAAATATTTAAAAGAAAAATATTTTTTGTCAAATTATGGAAACCCATTTTTGCAGGTGTTATCACTGTCAAATTTTCCATTTTTAGGAATTTTTAAGAATTTTTTCATCAAATTTAGGAAGTTGATAGTCGTTTATTTTCATTGGTACCTATGTTATATTTATGCCAATATGCACTCCAAAAATCAAAAATATTCAAGGAAAATTTTGTATTGGCATTTTTTATCATGAGGTATCAAGTTGGCAATTTTGCCACTTATTTTTGAGTTTCTCATTGTATCGCGAGTATTTTGCTCAAAACTTTTTCTGTTAAAACTTATTTGGAATCTAGGGTTTCCATCTTTACAATTTTGTGAATTAATATTTTGAATAATATGTTTTATTTAATTCATTTTATATAAGTTTTAATGTATTCTTTGAAATTTTTCCTATTTTAAAATATAAGTTTTCCCTTATTTATATATTTTTGGTGAAATTTCCTCAAGTTTTAAACTTTAAAATTCTTTAAATATGTCTATTTAACCACCATTAAATCAGTTTTTTCAAAATTTATTTTATTTTATAAGTTTTGCAATTTTTAGAATTTTTTCTGTTCACAAGATATAGAGTTTTCTACTCGTGAATTTTTTTGATAAGAATTTTTTAAGTTTATAATTTTTAAAATTCTTCAAATATTTTTTTTAATTCAGATTAAATCAATTTTAAAAAATTCATTTTATGTTATGGGTTTTGCATTTTCTTTTATAATTTTTTAATTTTCGAAGTATGAAGTTTTCTACTTTGTAAATTTTTTTCGAGAGGATCTTTCTAAGTTTACAATTTTTAAAATTCTTCAAAAATCATTGTTGAATTCATATTAATTCAGTTTCTAAAAATTTAATTTATTTTATGAGTTTTGTATTTTTTTTGCATATAATAAGTTTTCCTAATAAAGGTTTTTCTCATAAAATTTTATAAGTTTGCTATTTTTAATGTTCTTTATTGTATATAAAAATTTTTTTATTATTAGAACAAATTAAATTTATCATATGAAATTTTATTTAAAAACACACTTTTAATTTTTATAATTTAGTCCTTCTAATTAATTTTTATGATATAATTTTGCATATTATATAAATATCTCCCAAACTACTCTAGAAATGGATGATGTCATTAATGATCTAAGCCATAAAATGACAAAAATAATAAATCTAAATCAAATCAAAATTACAAACAATTAACACAAGTAATAAATATGTAAAATGAAAAAAAACAGAGAGAGAAAGAAATGGAATGATGTAGAAACCATTTGGCCAAGGCATTTCTTTTATGTCCTGGCCGACTTTAATCCCTATAAATAGGGACACTTTTACTCATTTGAAAGCTTTGGTGATTAGCATAAAAAATACAAAAGAAAAAACCTTTTTCTTGTTTAGCTTTCTAAAGTTTTTTTTTTTAAGTACTAGCCTTAATCTTTTTTTTTTTTGTTTTTCTTCATTTTTCTTCTCATTTATGATTCACAATCATGTTAGGGCTTATGGATTTTTATCTATGTTGAAAGGCCAAACAGGATGATTATGTATATATGTAATTTTTGTTGTTATTTTAGTTATATTTTAATATTTGTCTTATAAAATATTATAGTTGTTGTTGTCATCTTGATTTAATTATATATATATGTGTGTGTGTGTGAATCTTTATATTGTCTTTTTAATTATATTTGTTTTTTATATTCTTATGTTAATATGTTGTTAAACATATTCGTATATCTTTTCTATGATTTTATTTTTATTTAGATTTGATGATTCTTATTTATGTTTATTTTCATTGTTTTCTACACCAAAGCATGATATGTTTGATTATTTTTTATCTTGTTTGAATCTGGTAGGCTTTCTTGATATGATTTTGTGACAATTTCTTTTGTGATAATTTATGTTTTTTTATGTTTAGGTCATTTTGCAATGTTAATAAACATAGGGACTAAATTGTAAATTATGTAAAAGTCTTCTAGGCCATTTTTTGGTTTGGCCGAGAGCTTAATGAGCCATGGAAATATGATTTATGAGTTTGCAAACATGTTTTACATATTTTTCACATCCTAAGGTCATTTTGCAATTTTAAAAAGTTTAAGGACTAAATTGTAGAATACTTAAACTGTGCTTTATGGCTAAAAATGCTTGGCTGAATCTTCATGTATATTTTTTCCATGATTTTTGAGTTGATTATCACTAGGTTTGATGGTTTTTTTGTGATGTTTTGTGGTGTTTTCGCGTATAGGGACTTAAATGAAAATTTAGAAAAGTTTAAGGATTAGTTTGCAAAAAAGTTGAAAATTTTTGTTTCAAGGCCATGGTGTTTGGCCGAATCATTGTGAATATGTCTTCTATGCTTTTCATGTTTGTTTTCATATGTATAATATTGTTTTGCGGTGTTTTTCCATGGAGGGACCTAAAAGCAAAATTAAGAAAATTTAGGGATTATATAGCAAATTTTAGTATTTAGAGGTAAAATGATCATTTTTGTCACTTTTAAATATTTCTATTATTCCTATGGTCTTCCATAGGGGTATAGAAATTTTTAAAACTTTTTGTATTCTCTCAGTTCTCTATAGGGTATGAAGTAAAATTTTAAAAAGTTTAGGGGCTTAACTGCAAGTTTTGCATTTTAAGCCAATTTTAGAATTATAATTTTGATATTTAGGATAGATTCATCATTTCACCATCATATTAGTGTCCATTAGGGTATCAGGATACTTTCATGCCGAAAGTATACCCTAGAGGCGTTTTGGTAATTTTTTCAAATTATTAAAACACCGAAGGTGCATATTTAGGATAGATTCATTGTTTCACCATCATATTAATGTCCATTAGGGTACTGGGATACTTTCATGTCGAAGGTATGCCCTACAGGCATTTTGATAATTTTTTTTAAAATTGAGTCTTATGTAGTCACCGAGATGCTTCTATGCTAAATGTGTATATTTAGGATAGATTCATCATTTCACGATTATTTTAGTGCCTATTAGGGTTACAGGGATACTTTCATGTCAAAGGTATACTCTAAAAGCATTTTAGTAATTTCATGTTAAAACCAAGTCCTATGTGATTACTAAGATATTTTCATATCAAAAGTACACATTAAGAAGGGTTTGTCATATTAGACCATTGTCGAGTCATAGGGTCAATATTTTTAATAAAATTGGATATTTTTAAAATTAAGGCAATGTCTCCAAGTTAAAATAGTATATAAAATTTCTCCCAATGTATGAAAAGGATTTTACAGATTATTTTAACAACGAGATATCCTTTTGAAATAGAAAGTCAAGATTTTTAATTTTTGTAAAAATAAAACCTTTGGTATACAACTGGCCTTCCAACATAGTATAAAAGATATTTTGATTTCTTTTAAAACCTTTCGTATTCCACCAGTTCTCCAACGGGATACAATAGAGAATGATGAAAAAAAACTTTCGTGCTCTCTTGGTTCTTTGGAAGGATGTGGAAGATATTTTGATTTCTGATTTTCTTAGAATAATAAATTTGTTTAACAAAATATTATGCATGGGAATTATAATTAAATATTAAATATTGAAACCAAATAAAAATAAAAATTTAAATTAACATATGATTAATTAGGTATAAATTTTCGGGTATCACGAAAACGCTGATCCTTACTCGTGATTGTAACCAACTCTTGGACCCTTTCGCATGACCTCTGGATCAAAGTTGACCTCGGGTTTTGTTTTTGAGGGTTTGTAACCCGTAAAATATAAACTCCATTAGGTGATCGAATTCATCTAATAAATAGATCGTTGGGAACTCCAAAATAAATGGTCTTTTGTAACGATTATTTAGAGAAGTTGAGTGAGCAATTCATCTTGACAACTTAGTCCCAAACATAAAAAAATAAAATAATGATGATATGGCCCCTAAAAAAATAATGATATATAGATACATCTAGGAATGATGGGTACATCTACCATTGTAAGTCGAGCTAGTCAGGATTTGTATCCAGGCCATGTTGTGACAACTTCGCGACTCCATTGGGGACAAGTTAGAGAGTCAGGCGTAAATTAATTACATGTTCAATAAATTTTGATTAATTTGGTTTTTAATAAATATTTAATTAGAATTCTCTATATTTAAAAAAAATTCTTTTATTTTCACCTTAATCTATTTTTATGTTTCTTTGTTTTTATTCTTGGGATTTAGGATAGGGATTTTATTTAATGATATTTCATAAGAAAGGTATGTTTATCCCCTCGTACCCATTAAGCACGTATGCATAGTTTCTCTTTTGGATTCTGCCTATAGGTACCTAATATTTTAAGTGAAGGTGAAGTAGCTTTACCTTCTGAGGTGTTAGCCTCATCTGGGCCAGTGGAAAGCCTACCTAGTATAAATTCCTACACCTGCCCGAGGTGTTGGCCTTATTACAGGCTTGGAAGATACTTCCACTAGAATTGAACCCTTTTCGATATAAATTCACTATAGATGAGTGTTGGGTACCTTGTTAGTCCGTTCTGGGCTTGAGGAGCAATTTAAGAATCGATCTAGACGTCTATCCTTAACCTTATATAGTGAACCTTAGTGACCTCCCAGTTAAACCATGCCTAATTTTAGACATCACCAAAAATTAAGGAGACATGAAGGGGTAAATCTACCTTTCTCTTTCTTATCTCTTTTTATGTGATTATTTATGTTTATTTAGATGATTTGTTGTTCTACTGTTTTTTCGTGTTAAATTTTATTAGTATTTGAATTTATTATTTCTTATGCATACTAACTTATCTATTTTTTCTTTTCTTGATGCATTTTTCATCTACATATAGGGACGCTTGCTCTAAACTTGAATTTCAGCTCACTTGAATTTTCATTAGATTTTATGGCTAAACAAGTTGTTATTTCCAAAACATTTGAGGAGGTTCGTGATGAATCCGAGAACAATCAAGAAAAGTATAGGGATTGCATACCGAGGAGTTATGTGTCAGATTCGCCACAAATTGCATAGTAGGATCTCCGTTAAAATAATTTAAGAGAATTGGCAGAGATATGGGATCAATGAGGAAATGTTAAGAGGACCTGATTTATTAAGAAATATGGGCAAATTGCACTTCTTCTCAAAGTACAATTCAATGAGTAGTTAGCTCGAGCTATAATTAAGTTTTGGGATCCATTGTTTTGGTTCTTTTCATTTAACTAGCATGATATGACCCTAACTGTAGAAGAGATCTTAACCTTGCTTGGACTTGGACTTTTGGAAACCAAGCCCATATATTGCAAAGAACGTAACCTGACTAGCTTTCCTAAGAAATTAACTGAAGTTCTTAGTTTATACATGAAGAAAAGTCGACATTTTATTGAACAAAAAGGGAACACTAGTGTATTTCTTGGTAGTTTCTGAAGGGATACATCCAAAAACGTTTTAAAACTAAAAAAATCCTTCATGATTTCGCCTTGGCCATATATGGTTTGGTTTTCTTCCTAAGGATATTGGGGCATGTAAAGGTAACAGTTGTAGAATTGTTTAGTTGGTTAGAAAGAAACATGCATTCAGCCTCAATCATTCTTATAGAAATGATCTGAGCTCTCAATATGTGCCGAAGAAGAAGTCAAGGTAGATTCTTCAAGAGCACTTTGCTATTGTATATTTAGGGTTGAAGTCATTTCTGGGGTGATGATGCTGATAAGGTCAAACCTTATTCTTTTTATTGTATCCTTCTTCAAGAATTATTAAGAAACAGTTGCTCGAATTAGGAACCAAGAACCAATGGGTATAAACACTCAAAAAATTGTCTCCTGATGACATAACTTAGAGAGCAGCATGGTTTTCATTGAAACTTTTTGTTTATCGATGTGGCGAGCTATGTTTCATAGCTTTATTCGGTATACAGGGCACCGTAAGGTATGCACCTTTGTTGGTTTGAAGATAGTATGGTTCACAACAATTTGTTCCTATGACTTAAAACATAGCTAGCATGGATCTGGTATATCAAGGGGAGAATTATAGAAAAACACTTCAGGTAGCTGCTATGCAATGGAACAAGAGACATGAGTCTAGGTTGCATGCATAAATAGATCAGACTACTCTGGGCTATGATGCTTAGAGAAAATTTAGGGGATATGACTTGATTATTCCTGACATAGATAGGGCTACTTCTCAAGTACATATCTGACCTAAACCTGCCATGCCTTTTAAGATTCATTTGGTTAAGGAAGAAGCCGTTAGAGAATAGAAAGGAATGAATGAGGATATCAAGAAGAAGTTACCTATCTGAGAATGAAGATGGAAGCAAAACAGAAAAAAATAAAGAGAATGAAGGAAAAATATAATTTAATAAAGAATGACTAGATCGAGCAAAACAAAATATTAAAGCTTGTTGGGATATTCGAGAGCTCTAACGAGACTTCTAAGGTAATGATGGAAGAAATGCATAAGCTTCATCAGGAGTTAGAAGATTGGAAAGCTAAGGCCTTAGAAGGAGAAGCCAAGGCAGCTCTTTATGAGCGAAAGTGAAAGGTACATAATGAGATTTGTCTTCAACTAAAAAGATCCATAGAAAAAATGAACGATTCAAGGCCACTTTTGGTGAATAACGAGAAAGAACATCTCAATTGTTGTAGGA
>JBBYHL010052167.1:0-39768 GCA_038381835.1 Adansonia madagascariensis | reverse complement strand
CTTTCATCTTTTCATCATTTTCACTAAGTAGTTCATCTTTGTATAGGATTAATTCTTCCTATTTTTGTATTCTTCATCTTGTATCTTTAGATACATATTTTCTTTAAGCCAAAATTCTTATAAACACCTAACCTTTAGAGGTTTGATTTGTTTACACTCAAATCCTTGAAAAAAGGGGGAGGTTACTACTTAGCCATTGAAAAGTAGAGAAGGTTTCTACTTAGCCTTCAAAAGTAGTGAGAGAGGGCTTTATCTTAGCCATAAAATATAAAGGGTAGAGGTTTCTATCTTAGCCTTGGAAGATAGGGAGTGTAAAGGTTATACCTTGTCCTTGAAAGGTAAATAATTCAAGTTAATGAATTATAGAAATCTGAGGCAACTGAGGCCGAGGTAGAGGATGTAGACAATTGAGGCCGAACCTCTATAAATCATTGAGTTTGCTTCTTCTTTCCCTTTACTTTAATTGTTTATTTTATTCACTAACTTGCACTGCAAAGTTTATTGTTTAGATTTCAATTTTACTTGTCAAAGTTTTAAATTTACTAAAATTTTGAGAAATCAATTCACCCTCTCTTGATTTCATTCACCGCTAAAAGGTCTAACAAATATCATGTGTCCAATGAAAAGAACTTGTTTTTGTAGCCCAATCACAAAATGAATGAAAATTATTACAAGAATCAATGTTCATTTCATTTGAGGGATGAATTTTGTTTCTAAGGAACATGGTGCAAAGAGAAGCTTTTCTTGTAAAATCAGAATAACATGTATCCCAATTAAAAGAATGTGTTTTTTCTATCCCAATCACAAAAAGTATGTAGATTATTGCATGAATTGATATTTGTTTCACTTGAGAGACGAACTTTGATTCCCAGTAAAATGGAGGGAACAAAAGTTTTTTTGTGAAACGAAAGCATAATACCATGTATCCCAATGAGAACATGATTTTTTAGCCCAATCACAAAAAGAATGGAATCAATGTTAGTCTCATTAGAAGAAGACTTTGATTCCAGGGATCATGGTAGAAAGAAAAGCTTTTCTTATGAAACCAAAAAGTCAATAACATGTATCCCAATAAAAAGAATGTGTTTTTCTAGCCTTATCACCAGAAGGATAGAGATTATTATGTGAGTTGATATTCATCACATTTAATGGACAAACTTTGATTATAAGAAAAATGGTGGAAAGAAAAGATTTTGTTGTGAAACCAAAGCATTAATATTATCTATCCCAATAAGGAGAACATGTTTCTGTAGCCTAATCACAGAACAAATGGAAATGATGGCAAGAATCAATGTTTGTCTCATTTAACAGTGAACTTTGTTTCTAAGGAACATGGTGGAAGGAAAAGCTTTAGTTGCAAGACTAAAGCATCAATAACGTGTATCCCAATGAAGAGAATGTGTTTTCTTAGCTCAATTAGAGAACAGATAAAGATTATTATGAGAATCGATGTTTATCTTATTTAACGGATGAACTTTAATTCAAAGAAAATGGTGGGAAGAAAAGCTTTTCTTGTCAGACCAAAGCATTAATACCTTGTATTCCAATTAGAAGAGCATGTTTTTGTAGCCCAATCATAGAATGAATGGAAATGATTACAAGAATCAATGTTCGTCTCATTTGACAATGAACTTTATTTTCAAGGAACATTATGGAAGGAAAAACTTTAATTGCGAGACAAAAACTTCAATAACTTGTATCCCAGTGAAGAAAACGTGTTTTTCTAGCCCAATCAAAGAAGGATGGAGATAATTAGGAGAATCAATGTTTGTTTCATTTAACAGATGAACTTTAATTCTAAGAAAATAGTAGAAAGAAAAGCTTTTCCTATTAGACCAAAGCATTAATAACTTGTATTCGAATAAGGAAAACGTGTTTTTATAGCCCATTCACAAGAAAAACAAAGATTATTATAAGAATCAATGGTCATCTCATTTAAAGGTGACCTTTGTTTGTAAGTAACATAGTGCAAAGAAAAGCTTTTCTTGTGAAACCAAAGCATCAATAACATGTATCCCAATGAAGAGAACGTGTTTTTCTAGCCTAATCACAAGAAGGGTGGAGACTATTATGAGAATCAATGTTTATTTCATTTAAGGGATAAACTTTGATTCTAAGAAAAATAGTGGAAAGAAAAGCTTTTCTTGTGAAACCAAAGTGTTTCTATGATGTATCCCAATGAGCAGAACATAATTTTGCAGCCTAATCACAAACTGAATAGGGATTCTTATAGTAAGTAATGTTCATCTCACTTAAGGGATAAACTTTGATTCTAAGGAATATCAAGGAAAGAAAAGCTTTTCTTGTGAAACCAAAGCATCAATATTATATATCCCAATGAGGAGAACATGTTTTTGCACCCCAATCACATAATGAATGGAGATGATTACAAGAATCAATGTTTATCTTGTTTGATGATGAACTTTGTTTATAGGGAACATAGTGGAACGAAAAGCTTTTCTTGCGAGACCAAAGCATCAATAACATGCATCCTAGTAAAGAGAACATGTTTTCCTAGCCCAATCATAAAAATGATGGATACTATTATGAGAATAAATGTTCATCTTATTTAGGGGATGAACTTTGATTCTTAGGAAAATGGTGGAAAGAAAAGCTTTTCTTGTGAAAGCAAAGCATCAATATCATGTATCCTACTGAGGAGAACATGTTTTTGTAGCCAAATCATAGAATGAATAGAGGTGATTTCAAGAACCAATGTTCATCTCATTTGACAATTAACTTTGTTTCTAAAGAACATGATGGAAGGAAAAGCTTTTTTAATGAGACGAAAGCATCGATAACTTGTATCCCAGTAAAAAGAACATGTTTTGCTACCCCTATCATAAAAAGAATGGAGATTGTTAAGAGAATCAATGTTTATATCATTTAAGGGATAAACCTTAATTCTAAGGAAAATAGCATACAAAAAGCTTTTCTTATGAAACCAAAGCATCAATATCACGCGTTCCAGTGAATGGATATGGTTACAAGAATCAATGTTCATATCATTTGTAGCCTAATCATGGAAAGAATGGATATGGTTACAAGAACCAATGTTTATCCTATTCGAGGGATGAATTTTGTTTCTAAGGGGCATGATGAAGAAAAATGCTTTTCTTGCAAAACTAATTCATCAATAACGTGCAACCCAATGAAAAGAATATGTTTTTCTAGCCTAATCAATGAAAGGATGGAGATTATTATGAGATTCGATGTTCATTTAATTTAATGGATGAAGTTTGATTCTAAGGAAAATGGTGGGAAAAAAAAGCTTTTCTTGTCAGACCAAAGCATTAATACCATGTATTCCATTGAAGAGAATGTGTTTTTGTAGCCTAATCACAATAAGAGTGGAGATTATTACAAGAATCCATGTTCGTCCTATTTAAGGGACAAGCTTTGTTTGTAAAGAACATAGTGCAATTTTGAAAAGCTTTTCTTAAGAAACCAATGCATCAATAACATGTCTTGAAATGAAAAGAAATGTTTTCCTAGCCCAATCATAAAAAGGATGGAGATTATTATGAGAATCAATGTTCATCTCATTTGGGGGATAAACTTTGATTCTAAGAAAAATGGTGGAAAGAAAAGCTTTTCTTGTGAAACCATAGCTTCAATATGATGTATCCTAGTAAGGAGAACGTGTTTTTGTTGCCCAATCCTAAAAAGAATGAAGATTATTGCGAGAATCAATATTTATCTCAATTGAGTGACAAACTTAGTTTGCAAAGAACATGGTGTAGAGAAAAGTTTTTCTTGTAAAACCAAAGCATCAATAATGTGTATCCCAAATAATAGAATAAGTTTTTCCAGCCCAATCATAAAAAGGATGGAGATTATTACGAGGATCGATGTTTTTCTCATTTGAGGGATTAACTTTGATTTAAAGGAAAATGATGGAAAGAAAAGCTTTTCTTGTGAAGCTGAAGCATCAATATGATGTATCCCAATGAGAAGAATTTATTTTTGTGGCCCAATCATAGGAAAAATGGAGATTATTGCAAGAACCAATGTTCATCTAATTTGAGAGACAAACTTTATTTCTAAGCAGCATGGTAAAAAGAAAAGAATTTCTTGCTGTACCAATGCATCAATAAAGTATATCCTAATGAAGAAAAGGTGATATTCTCACCCAATCACAAAAAGGATGGTGATTATTATGATAATTGAGGTTCATCTCATTTAAGAGATAAACTTTGGTTCAAAGGAAAATAGAGGAAAGAAAAACTTTTCCTGTGAAATTGAAGCATTAATATTTTGTATCCTATTGAGAACATGTTTTTACAGCCCAATCATAGAAAGATGGAGATTATTACAAGAATTAGTGTTTGTCAAATTTGAGAGACAACCTTTGTTTCTAAGGAAAATGGTGCAAAAAATGTTTTTCTAGTGAAACTAAAGCTTCAATAACTATATCCTAATGAATAGAATGGTTTTTTCTAGCCCAATCATAGAAAAATGATGAGGATTATTACGAGAATCTATGTTCCTCTCATTTAAGGGATGAAATTTGATTCTAAGGTAAATGGTGGAAAAAATCTTTTCTTATGTAACCAAACATCAACATCATGTATCCCAATTAAGAGAACATGTTTTTGTAGCCCAACCACCGAAAGAATGGAGATTACTACAAGAATAAATGTTCATCTCATTTATAGGGAAAACTTTGATTCTAAGGAACATGGTTTAAAGAAAAGCTTTTCTTGCAAAACCAAAGCATCAATAATGTGCATCCTAAAGAAGAGAATGTGTTTTTCTTGCCTAAGCACAAAAGGGATAGAGATTATTATAAGAATCAATGCTAGTCTTATTTGGGGGATGAACCTTGATTCTAAGGAAAATAATAGAAAAAAGCTTTTCTGTGAAATCAAAGCATCAGTATGATGTACCCTAATAAGGAGAATGTGTTTTTGTAGCCCAATCACATAAAGAATTGCGATTATTACAAGAATCAACGTTCGTTCCATTTAAGGAACAAACATTCAATCTAAAAAGCATCATGGAAAGAAAAACTTTTCTTATGAAACCAATGCATCAATAACATGTATCTCAATAAAGATAATGTGTTCTTTTAGCCTAATCACAAAAAAGATGGAGATTATTATGAGAATCGAAGTTCTTCTCATTTAAGGGATGAACTTTGATTCTAGGGAAAATAGTAGTAAGAAAAGCTTTTCTTGTGAAACCAAAGCATCAGTATGATGTATCCCAATGAGGGAAACTTGTTTTTATAGCCCAATAACATAAAAAAATTATGATTATTACAAGAATCAATATTCGTCCCATTTATTGAATAAACTTTGTTTCTATGGAGCATAGTGGAAAGGAAAGCTTTTCTTGTGAAACCAATGCATCAATAACGTGTATCCCAATGAAGAGAATGTGTTCTTCTAGCCAATCACAAAAGGGATGGAGATTATTATGAGAATCAATGTTCATTTCATTTGAGTGATGAACCTTGCTTTTAAGAAGTATGGTGGAAAGAAAAGCTTTTCCTGCTAAACCAATGCATCAATAACGTGTATCACCATTAAAGAGAATTTGTTTTTCTAGCCCAATCAAAAAACCAATGGAGATTATTATGAGAATCAATGTTCTTCTCATTTGAGAGATAAACTTTGTTTCTAAGGAACATGGTGCAAAGAAAAGCTTTTCTTGTGAAATCAAAGCATCAATAAAGTGTATCCTAATGAAGAGAAAGTGTTTTCTATCCCAATCACAAAAGGGTGGTGATTATTATAAGAATCGATGTTCGTTTCATTTGAAGGATGAACTTTGATTCCAATGAAAATGGTGGAAAAAAGGCTTTTCTTGTGAAATCACAGCATTAATATCATATATCCCGATAAGGAAAATGTGTTTTTATAGCCCAATTACAGAAGGAATGGAGATTATGGCAAGAATCAATGTTTATCTTATTTGATGAATGAACTTTGTATCTAAGGAGCATGGTCTAAAAAAAGCTTTTTTGTCAATACCAATGCATCAATGATGTGTATCCCAATGAAGAGAACGTGTTCTTCGAGCCTGATCACAAAAATTATTAAAGTTATTATGAGAATCGATGTTTGTCTTATTTGAGGGACAAACTTTAATTGTAAGGAAAAATGGTGGAAAGAAAAGCTTTTCTTGTAAAATCAAAACATTAGTATCATGTATCCTAATGAAGAGAACATATTTTTGGAGCCCAGTCACAAAAAGAGGATGATTACAAGAATCAACTTTTGTCTTTTTTTATGGATGAACTTTGTTTTTAAAGAGCATTGTAGAAGAAAAAAGCTTTTCGTGCAAAACCAATGAATCAATAATGTGTATCTTAAAGAGGAGAACGTGTTTTTGTAGCCCAATCACTAAAAGGGTGAAAATTATTACAAAAATCAATTTCATCATATTTGAGGGACGAACCTTGATTCTAAGGAAAATTATATAAAAAAAAGCTTTTCTTGTGAAAGAAAAGCGTCAATATGATGCATCCCAATAAGGAAACATGTTCTTGTAGCTCAACCACAGAAAAAACGGGGATTATTACAAGAATCAATGTTCATCTCACTTGAGGGATGAACTTTGTTTTTTAGGAGCTTGGTGGAAACAAAAACTTTTTGGTGAAACCAGTGCATCAATAACATGTATCCCAATGAAGAGGACCTATTTTTCAAGTCCAATCACAGGAAGGATAGAGATTATTATAAGAATTGATAATCATCTCATTTAAAGGACAAATTTTAATTCTAAGGAAAATGGTGGAAGGATATCTCTTTCTTGTGAAATCAAAGCACTAATATCATGTATGCCATTGAGAAGAACATGTTTTTGCAGCCCAATCATCTCGTATGAGGGATAAAATTGCCTTCTAAGGAACATAGTGCAAAGAAAAGCTTTTTTTGTGAAACTAAAGCATCAATAACATGTATCCCAAAGAATAGAACAAGTTTTTCTATTCCAATCACCAAAAAGATGGAGATTATTACGAGAATCAATATTCATCTTATCTTAGTGATAAACTTCGATTCTAAGGAAAATGGTGGAAGAAAAGCTTTTCTTATGAAACTGAAGCATCAATATCATCTATCCTAATGAGGAGAACGTGTTTTTATAGCCCAGTCATGAAAAGAATAGAGATTATTACAAGAATAAATGTTTGTCTCATTTAGGGGATGAACTTTCCTTCTAAGGAACATGCTACAAGGAAAGCCTTTCTTGCAAAACCAAGGCATCAATAACATGTATCCCAAAGAAGAGAATGTATTTTTCTAGCCCAATCATAAAAAGGATAGAGATTATTATGAGAATCAATGTTCGTCACACTTGAGAGATGAACTTTGATTCTAAGGAAAATGGTGGAAAAAAAGCTTTTTCTATAAAACCAAAGCATTATATGATGTATTACAATGAGGAGAACATGTTTTTGTAGCAGAATAACATAAAGATTGGTGATTATTACAAGGAACAATGTTCATCCTGCTTAAGGGATAAATTTGCTTCTAAAGAGCATGGTGAAAGAAAGGCTTTTCTTGCAAAACGAATGCATCAATAACATGTATCTCAATGAAGATAATGTGTTCTTATATTGTAATAAAAAATGGAGATTATTACAAGAATCAATGTTCATCTCATTTGAGGGATGAACTTTGTTTTCATAAAAAATAGTGCAAAGAAAAGCTTTTCATGTGAAACCAAAACATCAATAATGTGTATCCTAATGAAAAGAACATCTTTTTCTAGCCCAATCACAAAAGCAAGGAGATTATTTATGAGAATTGATGTTCATCTCACTTGAGGAATGACCTTCGATTCTAAAGAAAATAATGGAGAAAAAAGCTTTTATTGTGAAATCAAAGCATCAATATCATGTATCCTAATAAAGAGAACCTATTCTTGTAGTCCAATCATAAAAAGTATGGAGATTATTAAAAGAATCAATGTTCATCTCATTTGACAGACATACTTTATTTTTAAAGGCCATGGTGGAAAGAAAAGCTTTTCTTACGAAACCAAGGCATTAATAACCTGTGTCCTAAAAAAGAGGACGTGCTTTTCTAGCCCAATCATAGAGAGAATAGAGATTATTACAGGAATCAATATTTGTCTCATTTGAGGGAGAAACTTTGTTTCTAAGGAGCATGGTGGAAAGAAAAGCATTTCCTATGAAACAAACACATCAATAACATGTATCCTAATGAAGAAAAAGTGTCTTTCTAGCCTAATCACAAAAGATGGTGATTTTAAAAAAAAAATGGTGGAATTAAAAGCTTTCTTTATGAATCTAGCATCAATATCATGTATCCTATTAAGAAAAATGTGTTTTTGTAGCCTAATCACGAAAAAAAAAGAGATTATTACAAGAATCAAGGTTCATCTCATTAAAGGGATGAATTTGTTTCTTAAGAGCTTGGTGGAAGCTAAAGCTTTTCTTGTGAAGCTAATGCATTAATAACGTATATCTTAATGAAGAGGACATGTTTTTCTAGCCTAATCACAAAAAAGATTACGGTTATTATAAGAATCGATGTTCGTATCATTTGAGGGATAAACTTTGATTTTAAGGAAAAATGATGGAAAAAAAAGCTTTTCTTTTCAAACCTAAGCATCAATATCATGTATTCCAATGAAGAGAACATGTTTTTGTAGCCTAATCACAGAAAGAGGACTACTACAAGAATCAATTTTCATTTCATTTGGTGGATAAACTTTGTTTCTATGTTGCACTATGGAAAAGAAAGCTTTTCATGTGAAACTAATGCTTCAATAATGTATATCCTTAGGAAGAGAATGTGTTTTCTTAGCCCAATCACAAAAAGGATGAAGATTATTACAAGAATTAATGTTCATTGTATTTGAGGGATGAACATTGATTTTAAGAAAAATAGTAGGAAAAAAAGCTTTTCCTGTGGAACCGAAGCATCAATATGATGTATCCCAATGAGGATAACATGTTTTGCAGCATAATCATAGAAAAAACAAAGATTATTACAAGCATCAATGTTCATTTCATTTAACAAATGTACTTTGTTTCTAAGGACCATGGTGGAAGAAAAGCTTTTCTTGTGAAACCAATGCATGAATAACCTATATCTTAAAGAAGACCACATGTTTTTCTAGCCTAATCACTAAAAGGATGGAGATTATCAGAAGAATTGATGTTCATCATATTTGAGGGATGAACTTTGATTTTAAGAAAAATTATGGAAAGAAAAGCTTTTTTTTGAAACCAAAGCATCAATATGATGTATCATAATAAGGAAAACATGTTATAATAAGGAAAACATGTTTTTGTAGCACAATTATAGATAAAATGGAGATTATTACAAGAATCAATGTTCATCTCATTTGATAAACGTACTTTGTTTCTAAGGATCATGGTGGAAAGAAAAGATTTTTTTGCGAAACCAATGCATGAATAACCTATATCTTAAAGAAAAGAATGTGTTTTCTAGCCAAATCACACAAAGGATAGAGATTATTACAAGAATCAAAGTTTATCTCGATTGATGTGTGAACTTTGATTCTAAGGAAAATGGTGGAAAATAAGCTTTTTTTGTGAAACCAAAGCATCCATTGATGTATCACAATGAAGAGAATATGTTTTTCTAGCCTAATCATAGAAAGAATATAGATTATTACAAGAATTAATGTTCATCTCATTTGAGGGACAAACTTTGTTTCTAAGAAGCATGGCAGAAAGAAAAGCATTTGCTACAAAACCAATGCATCAATGACATGTATCCTAATGAAGAGAAAGTGTTTTTCTAGCCCAATAACAAAAAGGATGGTAATTATTATGAGAATCAATGTTTGTCATGTTTAGGGGATAAACTTTGATTCTAAGTAAAATGGTTGAAAGAAAAGCTTTTCTTCTGAAACTAAAGCATTAATATTGTGTATCCCATTGAAGAGAACATGTTTTTGTAGCCCAATCATAGAAAGAATGCAGATTATTACAAGAATCAATGTTAATCTCATTTGATGGATGAACTTTGTTTCCTAGGAGCTTGGTAGAATGAAAAGCTTTTCTTGCAAAACCAATGCATCAATAACATGTATCCCAATGAAGAGAACACGTTTTTCTAGCCCAATCACAAAATGGATAGAGATTATTATGGCAATTGATGTTCATATCATATGAGGGATGAATTATGATTCTAAGGAAAAATGGTAGAAATAAAAGCTTTTCTTGCAAAACCAAAGCATCAGTATCATATACTCCAATGAAGAGAACATGTTTTTGTAGCCCAATCATAGAAAGAGGATTATTACAAGAATTAATTTACATCTCATTTAACAGATAAGCTTTGTTTCTAAGGAGCCTTGTGAAGAGAAAGGTTTCCATGAGAAACCAATATGCTAATAATGTGTATCCTAAAGAAAAGAACATTTTTTTATACCAATCACAAAAAGGATGGAGATTATTACGAGAATTATTGTTCGTTGTACTTAAAGGACTAACTTTGATTTTAAGGAAAATGGTAGAAAGAAAAGCTTTTCTTGTGAAACCAAAGCATCAAAATGATGTACCCTAATAAGGAGAACGTGTTTTTATAGCTCCATCACAAAAAGAATAGAGATATTAGAAGAATCAATATTTGTCTCATTTAAGGGATGAACTTTGTTTCTAAGGAACATTGTGCAAAGAAAAGCCATTCTTGCAAAACCAAAACATCACTAATGTGTATCACAAAAAAAAGAATGTGCTTTTTTAGACCACTCAACAAAAAGATTGATATTATTACGAGAATCGATGTTTATCACATTTGAGGGATGAACTTTGATTCTAAGGAAAATGATGGAAAGAAAAGCTTTTCCTCTGAAACCAAAGCATCAGTATGGTGTATCCTAATAAAGAGAACATGTTTTTGTAGCACAATCATAGAAAAATGGTGATTATTGTAAGAATCAATGTTCATCCTACTTGAGGGAGGAATTTTGTTTCAAAGGAATATGGTGGAAAGAAAAGCTTTCTTGCAAAACCAATGCATCAATATCACAATAAAAAGAACGTGTTTTTGTAGCCCAATCATAGAAAAAATGGAGATTATTATAAGAATCAATGTTCATCTCATTTGATAGACAAACTTTGTTTCTAAGGACTATGGTGGAAAGAAAAGCTTTTCTTGGGAAACCAATGCATCAATAACCTTTATCCTATTGAAGGGAATGCTTTTTTTCTAGCTAAATCATAAAAGGGGTCAAAATTATTATGAGAATCAATGTTTATCTCATTTGAGGGATGAACTTTGATTCTATGGAAAATAGTGAATAAAAAGTTTTTCTTATAAACCAAAGTATCAATATGATGTATCAGAATGAGGAGAACGCGCTTTTGTAGCCTAATCATTGAAAGAATGCATAATATTAAAGGAATCAATGTTCGTCTCATTTGAGGGCCAAACTTTGTTTCTAAGAAGCATGGTGGAAAGAAAATCATTTCTTGTGAAACCAATGCATCAATAACATGCACCCAATGTAGAAAAAGTGTTTTTCTAGCACAAACACAAAAAAGATGGTGATTATTATGAGAATCGATGTTTGTCTCACTTGAGGGATGAACTTTGATTTTAAGGAAAATGGTGGAAACAAAAACATTTGTTGTGAAACCAAAGCATTAATATCATGTATCCCATTGAGAAGAATGCATTTTTTTAGCCCAATCACATAAAGCATGGAGATTATTATAAGAATCAGTGTTCATCTCATTTAAAGGATGAACTTTGTTTCAAAATAGCATGGTGGAAGGAAAAGCTTTCCTTAAAAAACCAATGCATCAATAACGTGTATCCTAATGAAAAAAATGTGTTTTTCTAGCCCAATCACAAAAATGTTTGAGGTTATTATAAGAATCAATGTTTGTCTCATTTTAGGGATGAACTTTGATTCTAACGAAAAATGATGGAAAGAAAAGCTTTTCATGTAAAACCAAAGTATCAGTATCTTGTATCCCAATGAAAAGAACATGTTTTTGTAGCCCAATCACAGAAAGAGGATTATTACAAGAATCAATTTTTTTCTCAATTGATGGACGAACTTTGCTTCTAAGGAGCCTTATGGAAAGAAAAGCTTTTCATGCGAAACCAATGCATCAATAATGTGTATCCCAAATAGAAAAACATGTTTTTCTAGCCCAATCACAAAAAAGATGGAGATTATTATGATAATTGATGTCCGTTGTATTTTAGGGATAAATTTTGATTCTAAGGAAAATGGCAAAAAGAAAAACCTTTCTTGTGAAACCAAAGCATAAATATGATGTATCCTAATAATGAGAATATGCTTTTTGTAGCCTAATCATAGAAAGAAAGAAGATTATTACAAGAATCAATGTTTTTCTCACTTGAGGGATGAACTTTGTTTCTTAGGATCTTAGTGGGAAGGAAAACTTTTATAGCAAAACCAATGCATCAATAACATGTATCCTAATGAAGAGATCATCTTTATCTAGCCTAGTCACTGGAAAGATAAAGATTATTAAGAGAATTGATGATTTTATCATTTGAGGGATAGACTTTAATTCTAAGGAAAATGGTGGAAAGGTTTGTGTTTCATGCAAAACCAAAGCATCAATATCATTTCCCACTGAGGAGAACATGCTTTTGTAGCCCAATCATAAAATGAATAGGGATTATTACAAGACTCAATCTTCATCTCCTAGGAGGAACAAAATTGCTTTGTAAGCAACATGGTGCAAATAAAAGCTTTTCTTGCAAAACCAAAGCATCAATAACATGTATCCTAAAGAATAGAATGAGTTTTTCTATTCCAATCATGAAAAAGATGGAGATTATTATAAGAATTGATGTTCGTCTCATCTGAGGGATGAACTTTGATTCTAAGGAAAATGGTGGAAAGAAAAACCTTTATTGTGAAACTGAAGCATCAATATCATGTATCCCAATGAAGAGAACATGTTTTTGTAGCCCAGCCACTAAATAAATGGAGATTATTATAAGAATAAATGTTTGTCTTATTCGAGAGACAAACTTTGTTTTAAGGAATATAATGCAAAGAAAAGCCTTTCTTTCCAAATCAATGCATCAAGAAGAAAATGTATTTTTCTAGCCCAATCATAAAAAGGATGAAAATTATTATGAGAATTAATGTTCATCAAATTTGAGGGACAAACTTTGATTCTAAGGAAAATGGTGGTAAGAAAAGCTTTTCCTATGAAACCAAAGCATCAGTATGATGTATCCCAATAAGGAGAACATGTTTTTATAATGTAATCGCAAAAAGAATTGTTGTTATTACCAAAATCAATATTTATCCTACTTAAGGGATGAGCTTTATTTCTGAAGAGCTTGGTGAAAGGAAAAACTTTCTTGCAAAACTAATGAATCAATAACGTGTATCTCAATGAAGAGAATGTGTTTCTTTAGCCTAATCACAAAAAGGTTAAAGATTGTTACGAGGATCAATGTTCACTTATTTGAGCAGCTAAGTTTGATTCTAAAGAAAATGGTGGAGAAAAAAGCTTTTCTTGTTAAACCAAAGCACCAATATGATGTATCCCATTGAGGAGAACATGTTTTTGGATCAATCACAAAAAGAATGGAGATTATTACAAAATTAATGTTCATCCCATTTAAGGGTTGTTTCTAGGGAACATGGTGGAAAGAAAAGCTTTTCATACGAAACCAATGCATCAATAACATGTGTCCCAATGAAGAAATCGATGGTTGTCTCATTTGAAAGATGCACTTTGGTTCTAAGGAAAATAGTGGAAAGATAAATGTTTCTTGCGGAACCAAAGCATCAATATCATGTATTACAGTGAGGAGAACGTGTTTTTATAACCAAATCGTAGAAAGAATAGATTGTGATAATCAATGTTTTTCTCATTTGAATAATAAACTTTCTTTCTAATGAACATGGGGCAAAGACAAGCATTTCTTGTGAAACCAAAGCATCAATAACATGTATCCTAATGAAGAGAACCTATTTTTCTAGCTCAATCACAAAAAAGATGAAGATTATTATGAGAATTGATGTTTATCTCTTTTGCGAGATGAACTTTAATTTTAAGGAAAATGATAGAAAGAAAGGCTTTTCTTGTGAAACCAAAGCATCAATATCATGTATCCAAATGAGGAGAAGGTGCTTTTTTTAACCTAATCACAAAAAGAATAAAGATTATTGCAAGAACCAAAGTTTATTCATTTGAGGGATGAACTATGTTTCTTGAGAGCTAAGTAGAAAGAGAAGGTTTTCTTGCAAAATCAATGCATCAATAACGTGTATCCCAATGAAGAGAAAGTGTTTTTCTAGCCCAAGCACAAGAAGGATGGAGATTATTGTGAGAACCAATGATTGTCTCATTTGGGGAATAAACTTTAGTTTTAAGGAAAATAGTGGAAAAAAAAGCATTTCTAGTGAAACCAAAGCATCAATATCATGAATTCCACTGAGGAGAACATGTTTTTATAGCCCAGTCAAAGAATGAATGGAGATCATTAGAAGAATTAACGTTCGTATCATATAACGGACAAACTTTGTTTCTCAGGAACACAGTGCAAAAAAAAAGCTTTTCTTACAAAACACAAGCATAAATAATGTGTATCCTAGATAATAGAACAGGTTTCTCTTGTCCAATCACAAAAAAGGTTGAGATTATTATAAGAATCGGTGTTCATCTCATTTGTGGGATGAACTTTGATTCCATGGAAAACGGTGGAAATAAGAGCTTTTCTTGTAAAATGAAGCATTAATATCATGAATTGCAATGTGCAAAACGTGTTTTTATAGCCCAATCACAAAAAAAAAAAATGGAGGTTATTATAAGAATCAATGTATGTCTTATTTAAGGGACGAACTTTGTTTCTTAGGAGCATAGTGCAAAGAAAAGCCTTTCTTGTGAAACCAAAGCATCGATAAAGTGTATTCTAAAGAATAGAACGTGTTTTCTAGCCTAATCACATAAACAATGGAGATTATTATAAGAATCAATGTTTGTCACATTTGAGGGACGAACCTTGATTCTAAAGAAAATGGTGGAAAGAAAAGCTTTTCATGTGAGACTAAAGCATCAGTATGATGCATCCCAATAAGAAAAACATGTTTTTATAGCCCAATCACAAAAACAATGGTGATTATTACAAGAATCAATGTTCATCCTATTTGAGGGACAAACTTTGTTTATAAGGAGCATGGTGGATAGAAAATCGTTTTTTATGAAACCAATGCATTAATAACATGTATCTCAATGAAAAGAATGTATTTTTCTAGCCCAATCACAAAAAGGATGGAGATTGTTATGAGGATTGATGTTCGTCTCATTTGAAGGTTGAACTTTAATTATAAAAAATGGCAAAGAGAAAAGCTTTTCTTATGTAACCAAGGCATTAATATCATGTATCCCAACAATGAGAACACATTTCTGTAGCGATATCACAAAAAGAAAGAAGATTATTATAGGATTAATGTTCACCTCATTTGAGGGACAAACTTTATTTCTAATGGACATGGTGATAAGAAAAGTTTTTCTTGTGAAACCAAAGCATCAATAACGTGTATCCAAATAAATACAATGTGTTTTTCAAGCCCAATCACAAAAATGATGGAGATTATTATGAGAATCAATGTTTGTCATATTTAAAGGATGAATTTTGATTCTAAGGAAAATGGTGGAAGGAAAAGCTTTCCTGTGAAACCAAAGCATTAGTATGACGTATCCCAATGAAGAGAATAGGTTTTTGTAGCCCAATCATAGAAAGAGTGGCAATTATTATAAGAATCGATGTTCATCCTATTTATGGGAAAAACCTTATTTCTAAGGAATATGGCAAAATGAAAAGGTTTTCTTTGGAAACCAATGCATCAATAATGTGTATCCCAATGAATAGAATGTGTTTTTCATGTCAAATCACAAACAGGATGGAGATTGTTATGAGAATCAATGTTCATCACATTTAAGGGATGAAGTTTGATTTTAAGGAAAAAAGTGGAAAGAAAAACTTTTCTTATAAAGCCAAAGCTTCAACCCATTTGTATCCCATGAGGAGAACGTATTTTTGTAGCATAATCATAGAATGAATGGAGATCATTAGAAGAATCGATGTTCCTATCATATAAGGGACAAACTTTATTTCTAAGGAACACAGTGTAATGAAAAGTTGTTCGTACAAAAAACAAGCATCAATAACGTGTCCCAGAGAATAGTACAAGCTTTTCTAGTCAAATCACAAAAAAGATGGAGATTATTATGGTTATCGATGTTCATCTACTTTGTGGGATGAACTTTGATTCTAAGGAAAATTATGGAAATAAAAGCTTTTCTTGTCGAACGAAGCATCAAATCATGTATCCCAATGTGCAAGACATGCTTTTATAACCCAATCATAGAAAAAATGGAGGTTATTACAAGAATCAATGTTTGTCTTATCTGAGGGACAGACTTTGTTTCTAAGGAACATGGTGCAACGAAAAGGCTTTCTTGCAAAATCAAAGCATTAATAACATGAATCATAAAGAATAGAATGTGTTTTTCTGGCTAAATCACAAAAAAGATAGAGATTATTATGAAAATCAATGTTTATCACATTTAAGGGATGAACTTTGATTCTAAGGAAAATGGCAGAATGAAAATCTTTTCATGTGAAACCAAAGCATTAATATGAAGCATCCCAATGAGAAGAACATGTTATTATAGCCCAATCACAAAGAGAATGGTGATTATTAATAGAATCAATGTTCATCCTATTTGAGGGATGAACTTTGTATCTAAGGAGCATGCTAGAAAGAAAAGTTTTTCTTATGAAACCAATGCATCAAGAATGTGTATCTCAAAGAAGAGAACATTTTTTTCTAGCCTAATCACAAAAAAAGTAGAGATTATTATGAGGATCGATGTTTATGTCATTTGATGGGTGAACTTTTATTCTAAAGAAAATGGTGGAGAGAAAAGCTTTTCTTATGAAACCAAAGCATCAATATCATGTATCCCAAAGAGGAGAACACGATTTTATAGCCATATCATAGAAAGAAATGAGACTATTACAAGAATCAATGTTCAACTTATTTAAGGGATGAACACTATTTCTAAGTGACGTGGTGCTAAGAAAAGCTTTTTTTGCAAAACCAAAGCATCAATAACGTGTATTTAAATGAATAGAACATGTTTTTCTAATCCAATCACAAAGAAGATGAAGATTATTATGAGAATTAATGTTCATCTCATTTATGGCAAAAACTTCGATTCTAAGGAAAATAGTAGAAATAAATGCTTCTCTTGTGAAACAAAGCATCGATATCATGCATCCCAATGTGCAAAACATGTTCTTACAGCCCAATCACAGAAAAAGTGGAGGTTATTACAGGAATCAATGTTTGTCTCATTTGAGGGACGAACTTTGTTTCTAAGGAGCATGGTGCAAAGAAAAGCCTTTCTCACAAAACCAAAGCATTAATATCATGTATTGTAAAGAATAGAAAGTGTTTTTCTAGCACAATCACAAAAAGAATAAAGATTATTATGAGAATCAATGTTCATTACATTTGAGGGACGAGTTCTGATTTTGAGGAAAATGGTGGAAAAAAGCTTTTCATGTGAAACCAAAGCATTGGTATAATGTATCCCAATGAGAAGAACATGTTTTTGTAGCCCAATCATAGAAAGAATGGTGATTATTAAAAGATTCAATGTTCATCCTATTTAAGGGATGAAATTTGTTTCTTAGGAGCATGGTGGACAGAAAAGCTTTTTTTGTGAAACCAATGCATCAATAACGTGTATCTTAATAAGGAGAACATGTTTTTCTAGCCCAATCACAAAAAGGATGGAGTTATTATGAGAATCAATGTTCATCACATTTAAGGAATAGACTTTGATTCTAAGGAAGAAGGCAGAAAGAAAAGCTTTTCATGTAAAGCCAAAGCATCGATATGATGCATCCCAATGAGATAAACATGTTTTTACAACCTAATCGCAAAAAGAATAATGATTATTACAAGAATCAATGTTCATCCTAATTAAGGGGCAAACTTTGTTTTTAAGGAGAATGGTCAAAAGAAAAGCTTTTCTTGCGAAACCAATGCATCAATAATGTGTATCTCAATGAAGAGAACATGTTTTTCTAGCCTTATCACAAAAAAGGTAGAGATTATTATGAGGATTGATGTTTATGTCATTTTAGGGGTGAACTTTGATTCTAAAGAAAATGATGGATAGAAAAGCTTTTCTTATGAAACCAAAGCATAAATATCATGTATCCTAAAGAGGAGAACATGGTTTTATAGCCATAGCATAGAAAGAAAAGAGATTGTTACACGAGTCAATGTTCAACTTATTTGAAGGATGAACACTATTTCTAAGTGACGTGGTGCAAAGAAAAGTTTTTCTTGCAAAACCAAAGCACAAATAACGTGTATCTAAATGAATAGAATGTGTTTTTCTAATCCAATCACAAAAAAGATGGAGATTATTATGAGAATCGATGTTCATCTCATTTGTGGCATGAACTTCGCTGGTAAGGAAAATAGTGAAAATAAAAGCTTTTCTTGTAAAGCAAAGCATCGATATCATGTATCCCAATGTGCAAAACATGTTTTTATAGCCCAATCACAGAAAAATTGGAGATTATTATAGGAATCAATGTTTCTTTCTTTTAAGGGACAGACATTGTTTCTAAGGAGCATGGTGCAAAGAAAAGCTTTTCTTGCAAAACCAAAGCATCATAAAGAATAAAACGTATTTTCTAGCCCAATCACAAAAATGATAGAGATTATTATGAAAATCAATGTTTATCACATTTAAGGGATGAGTTTTGATTTCGAGGAAAATGGTGCAAGAAAAAGCTTTTCATGTGAAACCAAAGCATCGATATGCTGTATCCCAATGAGAAGAACATGTTTTTGTAGCCTAATCACAAAAAGAATGATGATTATTACAAGAATCAATGTTCATCCTATTTGAGGGATGAACTTTGTTTTTTAAGAGCACGGTGGATAGAAAAGCTTTTCTTGCAAAACTTATGCATCAATAATGTGTATCTCAATGAAGAGAACGTGTTTTTCTAGCCCAATCACAAAAAAGATAGAGATTATTATGAGAACTAATGTTTATCACATTTAAGGGATGAACTTTGATTCTAAGGAAAATGGTGGAAAAAAAAGCTTTTCATGTGAAGCCAAAACATCGGTATGATGCATCCTAATGAGAAGAACATGTTTCTGCAACCCAACCACAGAAAGAATAGTGATTATTACAAGAATCAATGTTCATCCTAACTGAGGGGCGACCTTTATTTCTAAGGTGCATGGTCGAAAGAAAAGCTTTTCTTGCAAAACCAATGCATCAATAACGTGTATCTCAATGAAGAGAACATATTTTTCTAGCCCAATCACAAAAAGGGTAGAGATTATTATGAGCATCGATGTTTATGTCATTTGAGGGGTAAACTTTGATTCTAAACAAAATGGAGAGAAAAAATTTTCTCATGAAAGCAAAGCATCAATATCATGTATCCTAAAGAGAAGAACACGATTTTATAGCCATATCATAGAATAAAAAGAGACTAATACAAGAATCAATGTTCAGCTTATTTAAGGAATGAACAATATTTCTAAGTAATATGGTGCAAAGAAAAGCTTCTCTTGCAAAATCGAAGCATTAATAACTTGTATCTAAATGAATAGAACATGTTTTGCTAATCCAATCACAAAAAAGATGGAGATTATTGCGAGAATCGATGTTCATCTCATTTGTGGCATGAACTTCGATTCTAAGTAAAATAGTGAAAATAAAAGCTTTTCTTGTGAAACAAAGCATTGATATCATGTATCCCAATGTGCAAAACATGTTTTTATAGCCCAATCATAGAAAAAGTGGAGGTTATTATAAGAATCAATCTTTGTCTCATTTGAGAGACGCACTTTGTTTCTAAGGAGGATAGTGCAAAGAAAAGCCTTTCTTGCAAAACCAAAGCATTAATAACATGTATCATAAAGAATAGAACATGTTTTCTAGCCCAAACACAGTAAGGATGGAGATTATTACAAGAATCAATGTTCATCACATCTGAAAGACGAGTTTTGATTCTAAGGAAAATGGTGGAACAAAAGGTTTTCCTGTGAAACTTAAGCATTATTATGATGTATCCCAATGAGAAGGACATGTTTTTGTAGCCCAATCACAGAAAGAATGGTGATTATTACAAGAACCAATGTTTATCCTATTTGAGGGACGAACTTTGTTTCTAAAGAGCATAATGGAAAAAAACGTTTTTCTTGTAAAACCAATGCATCAATAACGTGTATCTCAATGAAAAAAACATGTTTTTCTAGCCCAATCACAAAAAAGGTAGAGATTATTACGATGATCGATGTTTATGTCATTTGAGGGGTGAACTTTGATTCTAAAGAAAATGGTGGAGAGAAAAGCTTTTCTTATGAAACTAAAGCATCAATATCATGTATCCCAAAGAGGAGAACACGATTTTATAGCCATATCATAGAAAGAAAAGAGACTATTACAAGAATCAATGTTCAACTTATTTGAGGGATGAACACTATTTCTAAGTAACATGGTGCAAAAAAAAGCTTCTCTTGCAAAACCAAATCATCAATAATTGTATCTAAATGAATAAAATGTGCTTTTCTAATCCAATCATAAAAAAAAATAGAGATTATTACGAGAATCGATGTTCATCTCATTTATGGCATAAACTTCAATTATAAGAAAAATAGTGGAAATAAAAGCTTTTCTTGTGAAACAAAGCGTCTATATCATGCATCCTAATGTGCAAAACAGATTGGTGTAGCCCAATCACAAAAAAAGTGGCGGCTCTTATAGGAATCAATGTTTGTCTCATTTGAGGGATGAACTTTGTTTCTAAGGAGCATGGTGCAAAGAAAGGCCTTTCTTTGCAAAACCAAAACATCAATAACATATCATAAAGAATAGAAACTGTTTTTCTAGCCCAATTACAAAAAGGATGGAGATTATTATGAGAATCAATGCTCATCACATTTGAGGGATGAGTTTTGATTCTGAGGAAAATGGTGGAAAAAAAAGCTTTTCATGTGAAAGCAAATCATCAGTATGATGTACCCCAATGAGAAGAACATGTTTTTGTAGCCTAATCACTGAAAGAATGGTGATTATTACAAGAATCAATGTTCAACCTATTTGAAGGATGAACTTTGTTTCAAAGAAGCATGGTGGACAGAAAAGCTTATCTTGCAAAACCAATGCATCAATAATGTGTATCTTAATAAGGAGAACATTTTTTTCTAGCCCAATCACGAGAAGCATAGAGATTATTATGAGAATCAATGTTCATCACATTTGAGTGATGGACTTTGATTCTAAGGAAAATGATGGAAAGAAAAGCTTTTCATGTGAAGCCAAAGCATAGGTATGATGCATCCCACTGAGATGAACATGTTTTTGCAACCCAATCACAGAAAGAATATTGATTATTACAAGAATCAAAGTTTATCCTAATTAAGGGATGAACTTTGTTTCTAGGGAGCATGGTCGAAAGAAAAGCATTTCTTGCAAAACCAATGCATCAATAATGTGTATCTCAATGAAGAGAACATGTTTTTGTAGCACTATCACAAAAAGGGTAGTGATTATTACGAGGATCGATGCTTATGTCATTTGAGGGGTGAACTTTAATTCTAAAGAAAATGGTGGAGGGAAAAGCTTTTCTTATGAAACCAAAGCAATCAATATCATGTATCGCAAAGAGAAGAACACATTTTTATAGCCATATCATAGGAGGAAAAGAGATTATTACAAAAATCATGTTCAACTTATTTGAGGGATGAACTTTATTCTAAGTGACGTCGTGCAAAGAAAAGCTTCTCTTGCAAAACCAAAGCATCAATGACATGTATCTAATTGAATAGAACATGTTTCTCTAATCCAATCACAAAGAAGATGGAGATTATTATGAGAATCAATGTTCGTCTTATTTGTGGGATGAACTTTGATTCTAAGGAAAATGGTAGAAAGAAAAGTCCTTTCATATGAAATCAAAGCATTAGTATAATGCATCCTAATGAGAAGAATATGTTTTGGTAGTCCAATCACAGAAAGAATGGTGATTATTACAAGAATCAATGTTCATCCTATTTGAGGGATGAACTTTGTTTCTAAAGGGCATGGTGGAAAGAATAGATTTCTTGTGAAACCACTGCATCAATAACGTGTATCTCAATTAGGAGAACGTGTTTTTCTAGCCTAATCACTAAAAGTATAAAGATTATTATGAGGATCGATGTTTATGTCATTTGAGGGGCAAACTTTGATTCTAAAGAAAATGGTGGAGAGAAAAGCTTTTCTTATGAAAACGAAGCATCAATATCATGTATCCCAATGATGAGAGCATGTTTTTATAGCAATATCATAGAAAGAAAGGAGATTATTAAAAAAACTATTGTTCAACTCATTTGAGGGATGAACTCTATTTCTAAGGGATGTGGCACAAAGAACAACTTCTCTTGCAAAACGAAAGCATCAATGACATGTACCTAAATGAATAAAGCATGTTTTACTGGTCCAATCACAAAAAAGATTGAGATTATTACAAGAATTGATGTTTATCTCATTTGTGGGATGGACTTTGATTCTAAGGAAAATGGTGGAAATAAAAGCTTTTCTTGTGAAACAAAGCATCAATATCATGTATCCCAATGCACAAAACATGTTTTTATAGCCCAAACATAGAAAAAATGGAAGTTATTTTAGGAATCAATGTTTGTCGGGACGAACTTTATTTCTAAGGAGCATGGTGCAGAGAAAAGCATTTCTTGCAAAACTAGAGCATTAATGACATGTATCATAAAGAATAGAGTGTGTTTTTCTAGCCCAATCACAAAAAGGATGGAGGTTATTATGAGAATCAATGTTTATCACTTTTGAGGGATGAACTTTGATTCTAAGAAAAATGGTGGAAAAAAAACCTTATAATGTGAATCCAAAGCATCAGTATGATGCATACCAATAAAAAGAAAATGTTTTTGTAGCCCAATCACAGAAAGAATTGTGATAATTATAAGAGTCAATGTTCATCCTATTTAAGGGGTGAACTTTGTTTTTAAGGAGCATGGTGGAAAAAAAATCTTTTCTTGCAAAACCAATGCATCAATAACATGTATCTTAATGAGAACGTGTTTTTCTAGCCCAATCATAAAAAGGATAGAGATTATTTTGGGGATCGATGTTTATCTCATTTGAAGGGCAAACTTTGATTCTAAAGAAAATGGTTGAGAGAAAAGCTTTACTTTTGAAACCAAAGCATCAGTATCATATATCCCAATGAGGAGAACACTTTTTTATAGCCATATTAGACAAAGAAAATAGATTACTACAAGAATCAATGTTCAACTCATTTGAGGGATGAACTTTATTTCTGAAGGACTTGGTGCAAAGAAAAGCTTCTTTTGCAAAACCAAAGCATCAATAACATGTATCTAAATGAATAGATCATGTTTTTCTAGTCCAATCACAAAAGAGATGGAGATTATTATGAGAATCGATGTTTGTCTAATTTATGGGATGAACTTCGATTCTAAGGAAAATGGTGGAAATAAAACATTTTTCTTGTGAAGCAAAGCATTAATATCATGTATCCTAATGTGCAAAACATGTTTTTGTAGCCCAATCATAGAAATATAGAGGTTATTATCGGAATCAATGTTTATCTCATTTATGGGATAGACTTTGTCTCTAAGCTGTATGGTGTAAAAAAAAAGCCTTTCTTGCAAAACCAAAGCATTAATAACATGTATCAAAAGGAATAAAACATGTTTTTCTAGCGCAATCACAAAAAGAATGGACATTATTATGAGAATCAGTGTTCACCACCTTTGAAGGATAAACTTTGATTTTAAGGAAAATGGTGAAAAGAAAAGCTTTTCATGTGAAACCAAAGCATCAGTATAATGCATCCCTAGGAGAAGAACATGTTTTTGTAGCCCAATCACAGAAAGAATAGTGATTATTACAAGAATCAATTCATCCTATTTGAAGGAAAAACTTTGTTTCTAAGTAGCATGGTGGAAAAAAAAGCTTTTCTTGCGAAACCAATGCATTAATGACATGTATCTCAACAAGGAGAATATGTTTTTCTTGCCCAATCACAAAATGGATGGAGATTATGAGGATTGATGTTTATCTCATGAGGGGTGAACTTTGATTTTAAAGAAAATGGTGGAGAGAAAAGCTTTTGTTATGAAACCAAAGCATCAATAACATGTATCCCAATGAAGAGAACATAGTTTAATAGCCATATCATAGAAAGAAAAGAGATTATTACAAGAATCAATGTCTAACTCATTTAAGGGATGAACTCTATTTGTAAGATACGTTGTGCAAAGAAAAGCTTCTCTTGCAAAACCAAAGCATCAATAACTTGTATCTAAATGAATAAAACATATTTTTCTAATCTAATCACAAAAAAGAAGGAGATTATTACGAGAATCGATGTTCATCTCATTTATGGCGTGAACTTCAATTCTAAGGAAAAAAGTGGAAATAAAAGCTTTTCTTGTGAAGCAAAGCATCGATATCATGTATCTCAATGTGCAAAACATATTTTTGTAGCCCAACCACAAAAAAAACGGAGGTTATTATAGGAATCAATGTTTGTCTCATTTGAGGGACAGACTTTGTTTCTAAGGAGCATAGTACAAAGAAAAGCCTTTCTTGCAAAACCAAAGCATTAATAACATGTATAATAAAGAATAGAACATATTTTCTAGCCCAATCATAAAAGGGATGGAGATTATTATGAGAAGCAATGTTCATCACATTTAAGGGATGAGTTTCGATTTTGAGAAAAATGGTGGAAAAAAAAAGCTTTTCATGTGAAACTAAAGCATCGGTATGATACATCCCAATGAGAAGAACATGCTTTTGTAGCCCAATCATGGAAAGAATGGTATTTATTACAAGAATCAATGTTCATCCTATTTGAGGGACGAACTTGGTTTCTAAGTAGCATGGTGGAAAGAAAAGTTTTTCTTGTGAAACCAATGCATCAATAAAGTGTATCTCAATGAAGAGAACATGTTTTTCCAGCCCAATCACAAAAAGGTAGAGATTATTAGGAGGATTGATGGTTATGTCATTTAAGGGGCAAACTTTGATTCTAAAGAAAATGGTAGAGAGAAAAGCTTTTCTTATGAAACCAAAGCATCAGTATCATGTATCCCAAAGAGGAGAACACGATTTTATAGCCATATCATAGAAAGAAAAGTAACTATTACAAGAATCAATGTTCAACTTAAAAGTTTTTCTTGTGAAACCAATGCATCAATAAAGTGTATCTCAATGAAGAGAACATGTTTTTCTAGCCCAATCACAAAAAGGTAGAGATTATTAGGAGGATTGATGTTTATGTCATTTGAGGGGAGAACTTTGATTCTAAAGAAAATGGTAGAGAGAAAAGCTTTTCTTATGAAACCAAAGCATCAATACCATGTATCCCAAAGAAGAAAACACGATTTTATAGCCATATCATAGAAACAAAAGAGACTATTACAAGAATCAATGTTCAACTTATTTGAAGGATGAACACTATTTCTATGTGACATGGTGCAAAGAAAAGTTTCTCTTGCAAAATCAAAGCATCAATAACGTGAATCTAAATGAATAGAACGTGTTTTTCTAATCCAATCACAAAAAAAGATGGAGATTATTACAAAAATTGATATTCATCTTATTTGTGGCATGAACTTCGATTCTAAGGAAAATGGTGGAAATAAAAGCTTTTCTTGTGAAACAAAGCATCAGTATGTGCAAAACATGTTTTTATGGTCTAATCACTGAAAAAATAAAGGTTATTATATGAATCAATGTTTATCGACTGTAAGGGACGGACTTTGTTTCTACAGAGCATGGTGCAAAGAAAAGCCTTTCTTGTAAAACCAGAGCATTAATAACATGTATCATAAAGAATAGAACATGTTTTTCTAGCCCAATGACAAAAAGGATGGAGATTATTATAAGAATCAATGTTCATCACATTTGAGGGATGAACTTTGATTCTAATGAAAATAGTGGAAAGAAAAACTTTTCATGTGAAGCCAAAGCATCAGTATGATGCATCCCAATGAGAATTGTTAACCCAATCATAGAAAGAACAGTGACTATTACAGGAATTAATGTTCATCCTATTTGAGGGACAAACTTTGTTTCTAAGGACCATGGTGGAAAAAAAAGCTTTTTTTGTGAAAACAATGCATCAATAATGTGTATCTCATTGAGGAGAACATGTTTTTCTAGCCTAATCACAAAACTGGTGGAAGGAAAAGCTTTTCTTATGAAACCAAAGTAATCAATATCATGTATCACAAAGAGGAGAACACATTTTTTTAGCCATATCATAGGAAGAAAATAGATTATTACAAGAATCAATGTTCAACTTGTTTGAGGGATGAACTATATTTCTAAGTGACATGGTGCAAAGAAAAGTTTCTCTTGCAAAACCAAAGCATCAATAACTTGCATCTAATTGAATAGAACATGTTTTTCTAATCCAATCACAAAGAAGATGGAGATTATTATGCGAATTGATGTTCGTCTCGTTTGTAGGATGAACTTCAATTCTAAGGAAAATGGTGGAAATAAAAGCTTTTCTTGTGAAACAAAGCATCAATATCATGCATCCCAATGTGCCAAAAATGTTTTTATAGCCCAATCATAGAAAAAATAGAAGTTATTATAGGAATCAATTTTTGTCCCATTTAAGGGATGAGCTTTGTTTCTAAAGAGTATGGTGCAAAAAAAAGCCTTTCTTGCAAAACCAAAGCATTAATAACATGTATCATAAATAATAGAACGTGTTTTTCTAGCCCAATCACAAAAAGGATGGAAATTATTACAAGAATCAATGTTCATCACATTTGAGGGATGAACTTTGATTCTAAGGAAAATAGTAGAAAGAAAAGCTTTTCATATGAACCAAAGCATAAGTATAATGCATCCTAATGAGAAAAACATGTTTTGGTAGCCCAATCATAAAAGGAATGGTGATTATTACAAGAATCAATGTACATCCTATTTGAGGGATAAACTTTGTTTCTAAAGAGCATGGTGGAAAGAATAGCTTTTCTTGTGAAACAAATGCATCAATAATGTGTATCTCAATGAGGAGAACATTTTCTTCTAGCTTAATCACAAAAGTATAAAGATTGTTATGATGATTGATGTGTATCTCATTTGAGTGGTGAACTTTGATTCTAAAGAAAATAGTGGAGAGAAAAGCTCTTCTTATGAAAACAAAGCATCAATATTATGTATCCTAATGAGGAGAGCATGTTTTCATAGAATATCATAGAAAGAAAAGAGATTATTAAAAGAACTATTGTTTAACTTATTTGAGGGATGAACTCTATTTCTAAGGGACATGGTGTAAAAATAGCTTCTCCTACAAATCCAAAGCATCAATAACATGTATCTAAATGAATAAAGTGTGTTTTTCTAGTCCAATCACAAAAAAGATTGAGATTATTACAAGAATTGATGTTCATCTCATTTGTGTGATGGACTTTGATTCTAAGGAAAATGGTAGAAATAAAAGCTTTTCTTATGAAATAATGCATTAATATCATGTATCCCAATGTGCAAAACATGTTTTTATAGCCCAATTGTAGAAAAATGGAAGTTATTTTAGGAGTCAATGTTTGTCTACTTTGAGGGACGAACTTTGTTTCTAAGGAGCATGGTGCAAAGAAAAGCCTTTCTTGCAAAACCAAAGCATTAATGACATGTATCATAAAGAATAGAATGAGTTTTCCTAGCCCAAGCAGAAAAAGGATGGAGATTATTATGAGAATCAATGTTTATCACTTTTGAGGGATGAACTTTGATTCTAAGGAAAATGGTGGATAGAAAAGCTTTTCATGTGATGTGAAACCAAAGAATCAGTATGATGCATCCCAATAAGAAGAAAATGTTTTTGTAGCCCAATCACAGAAAGAATTATGATTATTACAGAGCCAATGTTCATCCTATTTTAGGGGAAAACTTTGTTTCTAAAGAGCATGGTGGAAAGAAAAGCTTTTCTTGCAAAACCAACGCATCAATAACATGCATCTCAATGAGGAGAACGTGTTTTTCTAGCCCAATCACAAAAATGATAGAGATTATTTTATGGATCGATGTTTACGTCATTTGAAGGGCAAACTTTGATTCTAATAAAAATGGTAGAGAGAAAAGCTTTGCTTATGAAACTAAAGCGTCAATATCATATATCCTAATGAGGAGACCACTTTTTTTATAGCCATATCAAAGAAAAAAAGGAGATTACTACAAGAATCATTATTCAACTTATTTGAGGGATGAACTTTATTTCTAAGGGACTTGGTGTAAAGAAAAGCTTCTTTTGCAAAACCAAAAGCATCAATAACATGTATCTAAATGAATGAACATGTTTTTCTAGTCTAATCACAAGAAAGATGGAGATTATTATGAAAATCAATGTTTGTCTCATTTGTGGAATAAACTTTGATTCTAAGGAAAATGGTGGAAATAAAACCTTTTCTTGTGAAGCAAAGCATCAATATCATGTATCCCAATGTGCAAAACATGTTTTTGTGGCCCAATCATAGAAAAATGCAGCTTATTATAGGAATCAAGTTTGTCTCATTTATGGGATAGACTTTGTCTCTAAGCAGTGTGGCGTAAAGAAAAGCCTTTCTTGCAAAACCAAAGCATTAATAACATGTATCAAAAAGAATAGAACATGTTTTTCTAGCCCAATCACAAAAACAATGGAGATTATTATGAGAATCAATGTTCACCACTTTTGAGGAATAAACATTGATTCTAAGGAAAATGGTAGAAAAAAAAGTTTTTCATGTGAAACCAAAGCATCAGGATGATGCATCCCTGTGAGAAGAACATGTTTTTGTAGCCTAATCACAGAAAGAATGGTGATTATTAGAAGAATCAATGCATCCTATTTGAGGGACGAACTCTGTTTCTAAGTAGCATGGTGGAAAGAAAAGCTTTTCTTGTGAAACCAATGCATGAATAACGTGTATCTCAATGAAGAAAACATGTCTTTCTTGCCTAATCATAAAAAGGATGGAGATTATTATGAGATCTATGTTTATCTCATTTGAAAGGTGAACTTTGATTTTAAAGAAAATGGTGGAGAGAAAAGCTTCTCTTGCAAAACCAAAGCATCAATAACATGTATCTAAATGAATGGAATGTGTTTTTTTAGTCTAATCACAAAAAAGGATGTAGATTATTACGAGAATCAATGTTCATCTCATTTGTGGGATGAACTTCGATTCTAAGAAAAATGGTGGAAATAATAGCTTTTCTTATGAAAGAAAGCATCAATATCATGTATCTAAATGTGCGAAACAAGTTTTTGTAGCCCAATCACAAAAAAAATGGAGGTTATTACAAGACTCAATGTTTGTCTTATTTGAGAGATGGACTTTGTTTCTAAGGAGCACGGTGCAAAGGAAACCTTTTCTTGCAAAACCAAAGCATTAATAACAAGTATCATAAAGAATAGAACGTGTTTTTCTAGCCCAATCGCGAAAAGATGGAGATTATTACAAGAATCAATGTTCATCACTTTTAAGGGACAAACTTTAGTTCTAAGGAAAATGGTTTAAAGAAAAGCTTTCCATGTGAAACCAATGCATCGTATGATACATCGCAATCAGAAGAACATTTTTTTTGTATCCCAATCACAGAAAGAATGGTGATTATTACAAGAATCAATGTTCATCCTATTTGAGGGATGGACTTTGTTTCCAAGGAGTATGGTAGAAAAAAAAGTTTTTCTTATAAAACCAATGTGTCAATAATGTGTATCTCAATGAGGACAACATGTTTTTCTATCCCAATCAAAAAAAAGGGTGGAGATTATTATGAGGATCGATATTCATGTTATTTGAGGGGCAAACTTTGATTCTAAAGAAAATGGTGGAGAGAAAAGCTTTTCTTATGAAACCAAATCATCAATATCATGTATCCCAATAAGGAGAACACGTTTTTATAGCCATATCATAGAAAGAAAGGAGATTATTACAAGAATCAATGTTCAACTCATTTGAGGGACAAACTCTATTTCTAAAGGATGTGGTGCAAAGAAAAGCTTCTCTTGCAAAACCAAAGCATCAATAACATGTATCTAAATGAATAGAATATGTTTTTCCAGTCCAAATACAAAAAAGATGTAGATTATTTCAAGAATCGATGTTTGTCTCATTCATGGGATTATCGCAACGTGGCCCAGATACGAATCCTAACCAAGCCTGACTTAAATGGCCTTTGCTCCTATATTTGTTAAATTTATCACTATTTTATATTCTCTTATTTCTATAGGCCATATCATTATTGACATTTTCTTATTTTCGAGATTGGGTGGTCAAGATGAATTGCTTACTTGACTTAACCTTAAATAGTCATTATGAAATGACTATTTATTTGGAGTCGCCACTAATCTATTTAGAGTAGATGAGATTGGTCACCTACCAGAGTTGTATTTTGAGGGTTATGAAATCCTAGAATACAAACTCCAAGGCTTGCGATCATACCAGAGATCATATAAAAAGGTTTGGGAGTCAGTTACAATCACAAGTAAGGATCAACCCTCTCGTGATGCCCAAAAATCGATACCTTATAAAATATGTGTTAACTTGTAATCTTAATTTTTATTCGATTTCAACATATGGCATTTAATTATAGATTCTCGAAATAATAATTTTTAAAACAAATTTATTATTCAATGTTAGGAAGATCGAGATTTTAGAATTTTGGAAGTCAAAATCTCTTACGTACTCTATCGGAAGACCAATGAAACATGAAAGCTTTTTATTATTCTCCTTTGCATCCCAACGAAAAACCAGAGGAACACAAAAAGGTTTTAAATTAAAAATGTCTTTTGCACCCTGGTGGAGGGCCAGAGGAATGCAAAAGATTTTATTATTATTTTTTTCAAAATTTAGAAAATCCCAATTTCCATTTTGAAAATGATATCTCGATATTAAAATAATCCGTAGAACCTCTCTCGTATTTTGAGGAAAATTCTTCGTATTATTTTAACTTAGAGACATTGCCTTAATTTTCTAAAAGGAAAATTTTATATTTTATTGAAAATTTTTTATGAAACTTCCTAAGACTCAATAACAAATTAAAATGATGAACTTATTCCTAATGTGTTCCTTAGGCATGAAAATATCCTTGTAATCGCCTAAGACTTGATTCTATCGAAATTACCAAAATGCCTTAGGGTATACTTTCAACGTGAAAGTATCCCGATACCACTAATAGATACCAAAAATGATCTTAAAAGGCTAAATGAATCCTAAACATTCACCTTTGGTATAAAAGCATCTCAGTGGAAAAAATTATGAAAATACCCCTAGGATATACTTTCGACATGAAATTATCTTGGTACCCCTAATGGATGCTAAAATGACCTTGGAAGGCCGAATGAATCCTAAACATTCACCTTTGACATAAAAACTTCATGGTAAAAAAATTATGAAAATGCCCCTAGGTATACCTTCTACATGAAAGTATCTCGATACCCCTATTTGACACTAAAATGACCTTAACAGGCTAAATGAATCCTAAACATTCACCTTTGGCGTAAAAGCATCCCGATAGAGAAAATTATAAAAATGCCCCCAAGATATACCTTCGACATGAAAGTATCCTGGTATCCCTAATGGACACTAAAAGGACCTTGGAAGGCCAAATGAATCCTAAACATTCACTTTCGATAAGGAAAATTATAAAAATGCCCCTAAGTATACCTTTGACATGAAAGTATCACGGTACCTCTAATGGACACTAAAATGACCTTGGAAGGCTAAATTAATCCTAAACATTCACCTTTGGCATAAAAGCATCTCGATAGAGAAAATTACAAAAATACCCCTAGGGTATACTTTCAACATGAAAGTATCCTAGTACCCTTAATGGACACTAAAATGACCTTAGAAGGCTAAATGAATCCTAAACATTCACCTTTGAAATAAAAGCATCCTAGTGATAAAAATGCCACTAGGGTATACCGTCGACATGAAAGTATCTCGGTACCCTTATGGACACTAAAATGACCTTAGAAGGCTAAATGAATCATAAACATTCACCTTTGGCATAAAAGCATCCTAGTGAGGAAAATTATAAAAATGCCCCTAGGTAAACCTTCGACATGAAAGTATCTTAGTACCCTTAATAGACACTAAAATGACCTTAAAAGGCTAAATGAATCCTAAAGCTTCACCTTTGGCATAAAAGCATCCTAATAAGGAATGTTATGAGAATGCTCCTGGTATACTTTCGACATGAAAGTATCTTGATACTCGTAATGGACTAAAATAACCTTAGAAGGTTGTATGAATCCATAACATTCACCTTTAGCGTAAAAGCATCCCTGTGAGGAAAATTATGAAAATACCCCTAGGTATAACTTTGACATGAAAGTATCTCGATACCCCTTATAGATTTTAAAGCGACCCTAGAAGGATAAATGAATCCTAAACATTCATCTTTGGCATAAAAGCATCCCGTTGAGGAAAGTTATGAAAATGCTCTTGGTATACTTTTGACATAAAAGTATCCCGATACTCGTAATGGACACTAAAATGATCGTAGAAGGCTGAATGAATCCATAACATTCACCTTTGGCAGAAAAGCATCCCGGTAAAAAAAAATTAAGAAAGTACCCCTGGGTATAACTTCGACATGAAAGTATCATGGTACCCTTAGTGTGAAAATATAATCACAAAATATAATTAATCAGGTAAAAATTAGCATGTAAATCATGAAGAACATCCATAAGAAGGTTCGATCAAAAACCTTTGGCTAGAAAACAAAATTTTTCATTATTTGCAAACTTTAAAAAATTACAAAATGCCCCATAAAATGTGAAAAATACCTAAAGATGATATGAAATAGCCGAAATGAGTTTCCAAGTTATCCATGAAGCTTTAGGTCAAATCCTTTGACTATAAAACAAAAGTTTTTATTATTTACAAACTAGTCCCTAAATTTTCCTAAAATTGCAAATTGTCCATAAATTATTTAAAATGCATATTACACATTGAAATACATCCAAAATACATGAGCAATTCATCTAAGGACTCTGGGATGATTTGGCCAAGCACCCATGGCCAAAAAAAGATTATGATATTTGTAGTTAAGTCCCTAAATTTTTTTGAAATTGTTAAAGGCCCTCAAATGTCCAAAAATTACAAATTTCTATTTCCTAGCCATTACCTAATTTGACTTAATCATGTAGATACCTCTAAATAAATTTAAAATTTTTTTTAAAAAATTATAAAATGGTCCTTAAGGGTTTGACAAAACAAGGAATACCCCTAAATAGCCTAAAAATAATAATTTACATTTTTGACCCCTATAAGTTTCAACCAAGCTAGGAAACACCCATAAATGAGTTTGAAAAAAAATGCAAAATTGTGAAACAGCCCCTACCAATGCTGACATGAACCAAAACAGCCCCTAAGTAGCCTAAAAAAATAAAGAAAAAAACATTTAAACCTCCAAATTTCAACTAGTTAACAAAAGAACCCTTAAAAATTCACTTTTCACAAAACTAGACCTAAATGCACGTTAAGATCATCCTAGAATACTACCAAGCTCAATACACAAAAAAAATTTCAAAATATTAATATTGAAGAAAAATCACAAACAATATGTAAAAAGAAAAATAAAAAAAATGCTAAACATAACCATGTATGATTTATGAATTCCATCAACATATAAATTTATTTTAAGTCATAGGAACATGATTTAAAACATTTAAACTTTGAATATATGATTTTAATGAAATTTAAACAACAAAAAAAAAAAAAGAATGGTCATGGTTCCAAGCTTAGCTTTTAAAGCATGAAATATGCCATAGCGTAAGCTTAATCACCTTAATAAGTAAGGATCATGGAACTACCATTAAGAATTTAAGAAGATGAAAATGAAATGAATAAAAATAGAAGATGAAATAAATAACATGAATTTTCAAGAAGAAACTACCTTGAAAGCTTTTGAAATAAGTTAAATTCTTTTTTTCTTTTCTTTATTTCTTTCAGAACCAAGAGAACCCATGAAAAATCATCCTCCCTTATTTTTAAGGAAGATGATTTGGCCTAGGAGGATTTTAATCGTCCTTGGCCAAAACTTTCATTTTTTTTCCATGCTTTTTTCTTTTTTTTTTAAATTTTGTTTAATTATTATTTGGTTAACTTATTCGGTTCAAAATCATTATTGGTGTGCCATAAGCCCATACCCTTGTCATCTTTTCTTACAAGCCACCATCCTATTGTCATAATTATGCTAGTTTAGGTGGCATTATGATCATTTGGTAGTTTTCACCAACTTGATGGAATTGGTTAGGAATAAACCAAATTAGTTAGAAAAGAACTTAATTCTAATCAATTAAATCTCATGTAACTAAATTATTAAATTATAAAATTAATTATGTAAAAACAAATTTAAACTATAAATTTACAAGTAGAAATAATCTTGGAAGCAAAGAAACAAATGCAATCAAGGTGCATGAAAAGCCTAGTTGGAAATTCCATGAAAAAAATGATAACAAATTAAAATTCATATACTCAATAAAATTTCATATAATAAATCCATTTAAGAATTTTAATCATATAAAAATTCTAATCAAAATTCCAAAAAAAAATTTTGAATCAAAATAACTTATATAAAATTAAAAAGAATAAGGTTAGTAGACTTTGTTGAAAAACTAGAGATTAAAATAGGCTTAGCAGGCTTTTATAAAATGAAATAGGCTTGGTAGAAAATCAAGAAAATGGGCTTGGTAAGTTCATTGGGCTTGTTGAGAAATTATTGGGCTAAATAGGTCTATTTGTAAATTTTGAAAGTTTTGAGCCCATTAAAGAGATTGTACCCAAAATAAAATTAATAAAATTTTTTTATAAAAATTTGAAGTATTGAATTATACATGAAAAATTCTTGAGAAGTATTATGTGCAAGAAAGAAAGAAAAAAATAAGACAACTAAAATCCAAAACTCATAAAATTTTACGAGAAAACAACTAAAATCCAAAACTCATAAAATTTTACGAGAAAACCTTTATGGAAGAAATTTGCTATTTGAAAAAAAAATGCAAAACTCATAAAATAAATTAAATTTTTAAAAACTGATTCAATATAAATTTAATGAAAATATTTAATGAATTTTAAAAATCTTAAACCCAAAAAATTCCTCCCCGAAATAAATTTACAGAGTAAAAAACTCTATATCTTGAAAACAGAGAAATTTAAAAACTCATAAATAAATTGAATTTTCAAAACTCATTTAATCTTGGTTAAATGAAAATATTTAAAGAATTTTAAGTTTAATACTCGAGAAAATTCTATAAAAAATTTTACAGAATAAAAGAAAGCTCGTATTTTAGGACCAAAAACTTTCAAAGAATGCATTAGAACTTATAAAAAATGAATTGAATAAAACATATTATCCAAAATATTGATTTATAAAATGGTAAAGATAAAAATTTAAAATTTAAAATAATTTTATCAGGAAAAATTTCACGAGTATAACACTCGTTGTATTATGAAAAATTCAAAATTAATTACAAAATGGACAACTTGACACCTTGTGGTATAAAATGTCAATACGAATTTTTCCTTGATTACTTTATATTTTTTGGAGTGCATATTGACATAAATATTACATAGGTATCGTTAAAAATATACGACGGTAAACTTCCCAGTTTTAACAAAAAATTCTTTAAAAAATTCCTAAAAATGGGAAGTTTGACCGTAGTAACATTCGCAAAAACACATTTCAAAATTTCACAAATATAAAATTAAAAGTTAATTATTTTACGTTGACATTCATATTTTTTATCCGAGATTTACTCTTCATGACTTTGAAATAGTGCTAATTTTATCACGTGCACCTGCGATCATTTAAGCACATTTAAATAGGTCTTGAAAATGTACATTCCCTTAAGGAAAATTTACTTCAATTGGGACAAGTGCCTAATTTTATATCTTGGATATTTTTAGACTAACAATGAAAAAGGCACGGACAAAATTAGGTGTCTACACTGCCTCTTTTTGACCGTTGCTAAGAATGAGGATTAGGGACCAAATAAACATAATTTTGTTTAGGCCTTACAAAATTTTTCTAAAAGTTTTTTTTACACACACACACACACGTATATATATCAACTAAAAAACCTATGAAACTAACCATTTTGCTTTACCGGATGAAGTCAGATGTCATGCTTCATTGGCTTTTAATCAAGTAAAGCTGATCAATGCAATGAACCTTTCTTCCTGTACATATTTGGCATAGAAGCATCTCGGTGATCACAAAGGATTTGGTTATAATTTCTATGGATGCTTCGAATATCACCATAGAAAACTTTGAAAGGATGCCATTGTTAACTGACTACCATTCCGGCCAGTTATGTCATGCATATATTTTGGGAGGTTTCATTAAGAAGAAAACTTCTGAGTACCTTAAATATCACTATCAAAGACTTTGAAAGGATGCCACTATCGATTGACTACCATTCCGACCAGCTACATCGGGCATAGATTTTGTAAGGTTTCATTAAGAACGAAAACTTTTAAGTACTTTAAATATCACTATCGAAGACTTTGAAGTGATGCCACTGTCGATTGACTACCATTCTGGCCAGCTATGTTAGGCATAGATTTTGAAAGGTTTCATTAAAAACAAAAACTTCTGAATACTTCGAATATCACTATTGAAGACTTTGAAAGAATGCCTCTAGCAACTGACTACCATTCCGACCAGCTATGTCAGGCATAGATTTTGAAAGGTTTCATTAAGAATGAAAACTTCTAAGTACTTTGCATATAACTATCGAGGACTTTGAAGGGATGCCACTGTCGATTGACTACCATTTCTGCCAGCTATGTTAGGTATAAATTTTGAAAAGTTTCATCAATATGAAACTTTTGAATGCTTCAAATATCAATATCAAAGACTTTGAAAGGACACCACGTCGACTGACTACTATTCTGACCAGCTATGTCAAGCATAGATTTTGAAAGGTTTCATTAAAAAGTAAAACTTCTAAATGCCTCAAATATCACTATCGAAGATTTTAAAGGGATGCCACTGTTGACTGACTACTATTTTGGCTAGCTAGTCCAGCATAGATTTTGAAAGGTTTCATTAAACACGAAAGCTTCTGAGTACTTCAAATATCACTATCGAAGACTTTGAAATTACACCACTATTGATTGACTACCATTTCGGCCAGCTACGTCGGGCATAGATTTTGAAAGGTTGCATTAAGAATGAAAACTTCTGAGTACTACGAATATCACTATCGAAGACTTTGAATGGACATCACTGTCGACTGACTACCATTCCGGCTAGCTACGTCGGGCATAGATTTTGAAAGGTTTCATTAAAAATGAAAACTTCTAAATGCTTCAAATATCACTATTGAAGACTTTCTTTTAGCCTTTTTCACACACCTTACCCTAGGATCGCATGAGAAAATGACAGATTTATTCAAAGCATCGTTCAACCTTTCCTAAAAAGTCATCAAATATGAAATTAGTGTTCGTCAATTCAAAGATATAATTTATACAATTGGATAAATATCATTTTCAAGGCATATTCACAAACTTTTATTGAAATAATGAAAAGCATCATATTTTATCAAAATTCTAGGATTTAAGAAATGAGATCACCTTCTTATTCAAACCTGATGAAAAAGTTTACTCTATCAAAATAAATGAAAATTCAAAAACAATTTCAACCATGGATTTTCTAATATCAAGGTTAATGGATGTGCTATATTCATCATGATGTTAAAACTTTCTTGTGATCGATGATCACCATTTATAACTACTTTGAACAAGATGATGAAATGAATTTAGAGGGACAATTGGGGTGGGATTGCTAAAATATTTCTTCAAGAAATTGATATGACAAATTCAAGGTTTATCAAGATCAAATTCAAATAGAAGTTCATTTCATAGGAGTTTGTTGAAAGATAAACAATCAAGTTATAACATTCTTTTAATTTCCAAATACAATAGCCAGATAGGTTTTAAATTAATACTGCTAAACACCAAGACTTAAAGGATTGATCTGAAAGGCTTTTGTTAAGCATCAATTCTCAAGGTTAGGTAGAAAGTTCTAAAAGGTTATTTGGAAAGGAATCAATGTCAAGGCATTTGACTCAACCTTTTGTTGAGGTCATAAAATTTTCAAAGGTTTGAGGTCATTTCTAAATTAGGATGATGGGTTTTCTCTGATTGGTGACTATCTTTGTTGATTTATGACCAACTCTTAGGCTTTTAAGCCTACCCCATCATATTATTGAAGACTTAAAAATGATTCAAAAAGATGAAATTTTAAAGAGCTTCCTAGGAACAGCCCGATAGTCAAGATAGCTATGTCTGATCAAAATGGACTATGTTAGGTACGTAATGTAGGCATGGTTTAGGGTTTATAAAGAAAAGGATAAATAGGCCCAAATAAAGTGTTTAAGGGTAATTGAATCAAAGATCACTTTTTTTCAAAAAGGGTTGATTTCGGCATGTTTTTCAAGATGAACAAATCTTTTTTCTTCAGCAACTTTTATTTTTTCCATTTTTCTTTATTTCTCTTTTTTCTTTCTTCAAAACTTTCATCATTCTTTATTCTGAAAGAACTTGAAATTTTCTTCATTCTTCACTTGGAATATTTGAACTTGAAATTAAACTTTCTTCTTTCTTCAAAATTTACTTCATGACATCTGATTTGTTTTTCTCATAACTTTATAATGGAATTTACCCCTTTTAATCTTAAAGCTTTGCTTCACTTGCCCATAGTCTAGAGGATTATCCTTGATTAGGGTTTAGAGAAAGAAAATAAACAATCAAGCTCAAAGGGGACTACGAAGAGAATAAGTTTTTATTTTTAAGAAAAGATAGAGAAAGAAGGCTATTTTTCATTTCAAACATAACGGTTTAAACTGGTCAAGCATTTCGCTAGAAAAAACGGTTAATTCTTTCTTCAAAATCATTTTGAATACTTCAGTAGCATGATGTTGCACTCAATAAAGGCAATATGCCCTTTAATATGATTGGCATCATAGCCACCAACGACTAGTTGAGCCTCTAAGAAAGAAAATCAGATTGGCTTGGAAAAGATCTCGGATCTCATATCTTATGTATCAAAAATTGGTTTGAAAATGTTTTGTTCAAAAGGAAAAGGAGATTTTGGCTTATAGTCATTCTCATTCTTCCTGAATTAAGGATTTGGAAGAATGTTATGAAAATTATGGCAAAATATTGTCAAAATTAGGGAAATCTCAAAATTACTATCATTATTTTAACACATGTCAAACTATTTCTTTTAGGAGCATAACCTATTTGTTTGACCTTCAAGGAATCCATGAAAAAGAACATTTGGGTGTGGAAAGTCTATAGTAATGAAAGGTCTATAACTAAATTTTTGGGAGAATTATATGTAAAAGTGAATTACCTTTTTGAAAGAGCTCAAATTGATGGTGATCACCTACCAAAGAAAATTTTTCCAAAATGTTCTTATTATCCTAAATATTGGAAATAATTATGAACAAAATTCATGGCTAGTGAAGTATGCATACTATTTATAAATCAAAATTCATTTCATAGGAAATGTACAAAATTTTGAAGTCAAGATAGAAATACCCATGATTGGCATACTACCAAAAAGTTGATGACCTTTAGACTAATCATCATTGATAAACATCCTCCAACTTCTAAATTTTGCTAGATTGACATCCTTAAGGGCCAAGTTGTAAATCAGCTAGTGGAACATCAAAAGGTGTATCAAACTCT
>JBBYHL010051849.1:0-39790 GCA_038381835.1 Adansonia madagascariensis | reverse complement strand
ACCAATTTCCTTCTATATGAAAAAACTAGATAATTTAGGAAGAAAAAGCCTCAATAAGAATTCAAATTAACCCATATCGTATTCATACAATATATTTTTCTTTTTTTAAACTTTTATTATACTTTTCTATTCTAATTATACTTTTTTATTCTAATTAATAAGAAATAAAGAATATCATTAATAATAATATCATGAATATTATAAATATTGGCCAAATGGCTTCCTATAAAACCAAAAGGCTCGCTTTTACAAAAAAAAACTACAATTTTTCCTCATTTTGCCACTAGCCTTAGACAAAAACAATTTCATAGCAACTGAAAAAAGAAGGGAAAGTCGAAAACAGGCAAAACACAAGTATAGAGGCACCACATGAATAAGAAGATTAAGTAAACTTTAAGGTTTATTTTGTGGTATATTTCCTTCATCCTTTTTCACATCTTTTTCTTTTCTTATTTTTGCTTTTTCATGCATTTTAGCAAGCCCTTTGAATGATAACCATAAACCTAGGAGGATTCATTCATATCTTTGAGCTTGTTTTATGTGGTTTTAATGAGTTTTATGATATTTAGGTGTTTGAACAATTATGTTTCTTATCCCATTTCCATTTGGCCAGCTTCTATTTCTGCTTTTATATTTTTGCTTTATCTCAACATTTTGATTTGTGATGGTTAATATCTATTTTTAGATGACCAAATGTTGTTTATGTTATTACTTTGTTTTGGTCACCTAATGCATGTTAAAATGCCATACTATGTGTGCCTAACTATGCCTTGACTGTTTGATATCATGCTTAATATTGAGTCCATAACATGTTTGTTATAATGTTTGTTTGATGTGGGCTGAAATATGATTTTGTAGAAACTACCCCAAGTAAAATCTATACTAACCTCAATCAATAAGGATTAGCATGGATTTAATGTCTTTAATATATTGGTTCTCCAAACTTGGGGATATATCAAATATAAATGTTTGGGATCATGGCCCTATTAGGCCAAATAAATTATGTTTTTAATCAAAAATTAAAAATGTTTTCAAATTCTTAATTTAAGTTTTGTTTTGAGCCTATCGTTACCATTGTTATGCATAACGACTAGTTTGGCGGCCTATTCTATGGGGGTTGGATTGGTCCATTGCTTCATTGCCATGGATCTGAATGATTAAACATTCATACGTCCAATGCTTTGACACATGATTGTAAAAGTTATAACCTAAACAAACCTTTATTTTGGTACTGGTTGCATAGTGGCCCTAGTTAAAAAAGTTTATTTCTAGACTCCAAACGATTTTTCTAAAATTTTTTTTATCATTTTCCTAGGAAAGGCTCCAAATTACTTTTACAATGATACCTCGTTTGCCCCCAAATTATACTGGATATAGGAGTTATGATTTTTCAAAATTTTGGAGTAGTGCAAACTATGGCCAACCTCATATTATCCACCAACCTAGTAAGCGCTACAACTTTGATTTACTTTTTTTTCTTTTGAATTGCAATCGTGTAGCCGTAGTTGATAAAGATGATGAAACATTGATATGAAGCTAAGAAAGTGTATGCAACAAATAGGCATTATTAATAAAGGGTATGAACTGTGAAGAGGTGCACAATTATCACTTTAAATATTTATTGACCTATTCGTATTCATTCCTCTACGCCCTTTTCTTTCTTCTATTATTAATTTTGTTGCATATGTAAGGACTAGAGTTTTTTGGTTCAAGGTCTTTAAGGTTTATGATGCGTTTGTCTCTTGGAAGTTGGCATAGCTTAACATATACTTTAAAGTTTGGGCTACTGACTAATTAACTCCACTAGTAAGTTCCAATAAGAAGCTCTAAAATGATGTTCAACTTGAAAAAAAGAATTAGCAATTGTTACTTAAGGGAACTTCCTTGATATCTAAATGTTGTGAACTGCAATAATTTCATTAAGTACTTAAAATATGCTCTTACTTTGATAGTGTGAAAGCATTATCCTAAAAGCTGTTTTGTTTTATTCTCTTCCTTATGCCATTTATTTATTCATGAAAATTCTTATCCTCAAAGTTACGAGTCTTTGAAAAGTCTCTTGAAGATTTAATTTGTTGCAAAAATTTTTTGTAATCACACATAAACACGACTCAAAGATCATAAAAGAATTTGATTTGCAATCTTAATGTTTTTCTGGCACACATTAATTTCTTGTAAATTAAATTTTTATATTTTTTTTATGAATAAATTTTTTAAAAAATTTTCTAATTCAAAATACAAGATGCCCTTCAAACTTTTCACTATGGAACCATATGGACATTAGGATATTATATGAACTAGCTAAGACCATAAATATTACAAACCAAAGTAATAAATTAAAAAAAAAAAGATATGAAGATTAAAACCAGTAAGTTAAGGAACATTTACATAGAGTAAAATTAACTAGAGGGTATCAGATATGAAGAAAATGAGTCACATAAGAAAGTTTTTCTACGTTGTTCATATGGTAGGGTAGTAAGAAACTCTATAAATCATGAAGCCAATCTATTAGACATTATTACAACTTGAATGCTAAGAACCTGGATATTTTAGAACAATTTTTTAACTCTATTGTCCATATATTGAATTGATACAAAAGGGGCCTAGATGGTATTAAATAATGTATGATAAAAAAGGCTTACATTGTAAAACATGCACTTAAAATTGGTCAGCATATGAAGCAAATTAGAAATTGGCCATTCGTGATTGAAGAAAAATTCTCTTTTTAAAGTCAATGAACTATTATTTTTTTGGGAGACTTTTAGGGTATATTTTTTAGTGTAAGGTTTGAGTAAGCTTTGGTTCGATTAAACCGGTTGCAATATTTTTTTACATATATTATTATATAATAATACATAAAATTATTAGAATTACATAAATATATTATAAATTACATAAATTTTTAAGATTAAAAAAGTCAAATTATTAATAAATATTATAGTTACATAAATTATTATGGTTTGTAATATAATTTAGTATTATATAATTTTATTACAATTACAAATATACATTATTTATTTACATAAATTATGATAAAAGACAATAGAAGTTGTAATACATAATTTATTATATTTACATTAAAATTTTGTAAGTTATAAAATATATTACTAATAGGCAATAACAAATAGCATTACATAAAATATTACAATTACATAAATTATATTATTTATTACATAAGTCTATTATCATAGGTAATATAAAGAAGTATTACATATATTTACAATTACATATATACATTATTTATTTGCATAAATTATGATAAAAGATAATAAAAGCTATACTACATAAATTTATTATATTTACATAAAAATTTTATAAGTTACAAAAATATATTACCAATAAGCAATAGAAAGTAGTATTACATAAAATATTACAGTTACATAAATTATATTATTTATTACATAAATATATTATCATAGGTAATATAAATAAATATTACATATTTTCTTACAATTAGACATATACATTATTTATTCACATAAATTATGATTAAAGATAATAAAAATTGTTTATATTGATAATTATATTATCATAGGTAATGTTTATATGTAATATGTATTATGAGTAATGTATTTATGTGAATAATCTTCGAAAGTAATATTTATATATAAAAAATTACATATAAATATTATCAGATTACATATAACAACATAGTTTTACATAAAATATTACCAAAATTATAATGTATTTATGTAAAATATTAATTTAAGAAAAAAATTATAATTTTTTGGAACTCATTTATGTTTTTTATTAAATATTTTATATGTGTAGAAAATTAATTTCTTAGTAATTTTTGAAGCTAAAAAATTCTATTCTTTATTTTATTTACATATATTTTAATATTAGTAATAAATAAAATATATTAGTAAAAAATTAATTTTATGATAACATCTAAATTTTTTATTATTTGTTAAATCTTTAAAGATAATATTTGTATAAAATTTATTCCATACAAATATTACCAAATTACTGACAAACATAATAGATTTACATAAACATTATCAAAACTATAATGTATTTATATAAAAGGAAAAATAAAGTATATTTTTTTTACAAATTATTTTTTATTAAATATATTATATATGTAGGAAATTAGCATTTTAGTAATTTTTGAAGTCAAAAAATAGTTGAATTTTTTATTTTAATAATATGTTTGTTAAAATTAGTAGTAATTATATTATATTAATAAAAAAATAATTTTATGATAAAATTTAAATTTTTTATTAGTTGAAAAGAATTACAACTAAAGATTACAAAAATTATACATAACATTAAAGGTTATAATAAGTGTTAGGTAATATATGTGTGTAAAGAATCTTTAAAAGTAATATATGTATATAATTTGTTACATACAAACATTATGAGATTACATAAATATTGCAGTTTTATATAAAAATATTACCAAATCTATAATGTATGTATGTACAATATTCTTTTAAGAAAATTAACTATAATTTTCTTAAAATTAGTTTTTATTTTTATTAAACATATTATATATATAGGAAATTAAAAATAATAATTTTTAAAGTGAAAAATAATTTTTATTTTTTCTAGTTTAATTAATTTATTTGCTTATATTAGTAATAATTGTATAATATTAAGAATATAAATTACTATCATGATAAAATTTATATTTTTTTACTTGTTGGTTAAATTACAATTAAATATTACAAAAATTACACATAAATATTACAATATACATAATTTTTATATGTAGTTTGTGTTATATGCGATGTATGTGTGCAAAGAATCTTTCAAGATAATGTTTATATGTAATTTATTGCATAACATACAAACATTATCAAATTATACATAAATATTATAGTTTGACATAAAAACATTACCAAATTTATAATGTATGTATGTAAACTATTCCTTTAAGAATTAACTATAATTTTCTCAAAATTATTTTTTATTTTTTATTAATTATATTATATATTTAGAAAATTAATTTTTGTAGTAATTTTTGAAGTAAAAATAATTTCCATATTGTTTTAGTGTAATAATTTATTAGGGTATATATATTATAAAAAATTATATTTTTTAAGTTTATTAATATATTTTAAATGTTAAACATAAATATATTATATTAATAAAATATTAACTTTATAATAATTTTTTATTTTTATTAGTTAAAAAAATTTCTACTAAAAATTGTCGAAGTTATATATAAATATTAGAATTTATATAAAGTATTAGAGTGTGGGTAATATTTGTATGTAATTTATGTTATAGGTTGAAAATAATGTTTGTATGCAACAAATTATATAAAAATATTACCAGTTACATGCAAACATTATAATGTTACATAAAAACAGTACTAAAAAATACAAACTACATTAAAATTGAATAAACAATTCAAATATCATTAACATTAAGAAAGAGAGTATAATAAAAATATAAACTACATGCTGAATTCCATTGTAACCCTAGAAAAACTAAATTAATTCATGCAAACTGAAGAAAACTCAAAATACAAGAATTTTACTGTCATAAATATCACAAGAAAGATAAAAGACAAGTAAAGGGAAAAGAAAAAACTAGAGATGTTTGTTCTTAAGTCTTCACGATTCCATAAATCTCATTTACCTTTTGTAAACTTTTTGTGGCTTACCTTGCCTTAGAAAAAGCTAGTTTTATAAAAGCTAAAAGGTCCTCATTTCATTCTTAAAAGATCTTATTTATAAAGTTCCACAAGCCTAAAAGAAAAAACTTTGCACACAAGAAAATATTCGACTATGTCTCGACCTTAGCTTTCTTGCGCGAAGGCACTGACCTTTCAGGAAGTTGAAAGGCTATAGGCGGATGTTGGCGCTACTAGTTGAATACTATAGTTTCCCTATTTTTGTCTTGTTGCACCTCTAAGCTTTTTCTTACTTTAAACCTAAAAAAATATAAAAAATAAATTTACTTATAAAAGAAATAATTAAGACTAGCTTAAAAACGAACAATAAATTAATTATTTTGATTAATTAATGGGAGTCACCAACTAGTATAACTTAAGAGGCACCTAGTAGCACAAATTTAATAAAAAAAATAGCTATATATACACCTAAATAGAATAGATAAAAGCAATTTAAGACTCCACAATCAATTTAAAAAATATTTTAAACAATAAGCTTGAATATTAAAGAAAGTTAATACAAAAAATTATAGCTTGCTCTACAAAGTTGCTACCATTATTTTCTTAAAGTCTATATTTCAAAACTTGTTGAAGTTGCCAAATCATTTTAAGCAAATTTATCAGCATAAATGAGGATGTGAAAAAGATGATATCTTTAAATAATAGCAACTCTACCAACATGCAAAGCCTTCCGTCATTATGAGGAATTCAACTATGATATCTTAGTGAAATTAATAAAAACAAGGTTTTGTTGGATAGTTTTCATCTATGTTTGAGACTCCTCATTCTACACTTACCCATCTGACATAGACATTTATATTATATCCATACATTATAATAGCATCATTATTACCCATAATCAATTAACTAATCCCATCCTTATTTTGAGGTTTTCTACCCATGTTTTGTGAGTAGTCTTTCTCCTAAGAAACATAATTTTATCTTACAATGATAATTAGCAATCAAAGAAGTTCCATATTTCTCTGGATTTACATCGAACTAAATACAAGAACTTTTTAGAGAAAGACAAGTTTAACTACCAATGCAATAAAACATTCTATACACTTTATAAGCATCTTAAGACATTTAGTAAAGTATAAGTCATATGTAATTACATGACTACCAAAGTAATTTCTACAGATAGTGCAATCTAGACACCCAATAATTCATGTACTTTATCTCTCTTCCCTCTTCTCTTTTTCCCCATTTTTTTCTAGATTTTTCCCAATTATGGTCTTTTCTAAAGATATTACTAATCTTTCAACTAGGGGAGAATGATGCAGGAGCATTAGCAATTAAGAGTTCTGTTTCATTTTAAATTTTGTTAGAATAAAGTAGTTAATTTATATCTATGTTTAGGATTTTTTATTTTAAGAATTCTAGTTTAATTAGATTATTGTTTAGGTAAGAGTTTTATTTTACTTTAGGATAAGTTTTATAATTAAGTTTAACTAGTTTTCTTCTAGGAATAATAAATCTTGTAGGAGTAGGAGTTCTAGCCTATTTATATGCACCTAGGTAGTAGCTACAATGTATTTGATTATTGTTTTATTTTTCTACTTACGTCTGGCTTCCTACACACCTTATCTTAGCTTGAAATGATATGAAATGGATTCGACCTTGGATTATGATATAATTCATAGCACAGACCCAAAGGATGAATGGGATATACCTCACGAGCTAGATGGAAATAATTAGAGCATTCGAACGCCTTATAGCAAAAGTAAGTAAGGCTATTGCACACTTAGAGAAAATCAATATGTTTAATACTTAAATGGATTTGGAATTAGGCATAGTACACATTGTTGGAAAGCTACTTAAATAGGGTTTAATATAAAAACACAACAAGAAACCCAAAAAGTCATTCGATAGCAAAAAAGCATGATGTAACGAGTAAAGTAAAGGGACTTATGTAGTAAACAAAAAAAATTCATTATGTACTTAAACAAAAGTGGAAAGTCATGTATAATCACCATTGAAAAACTAACTCAAGGAATTTTAATTAAAAATACTCTAAAATTCCCAAAAATAATTTTAAAGATCAAAATTAGGACATTATTCACTCTGGTTGTAAGATATTAAACATTCACTCAGCAAACAAAAAAATTTGTTACCTACTTAAACAGACTCGAAAAGTCACATGTGATATACTACTGGAAAGCTAACTTGAAGCACCAAAATATATTGAAAAATTCCTAAAAGGTCTTTTGGTCTAAGATATAGTTATGACTAATTTTAGTTATTGGATCTAGAGGAACCGAATAGTAAACAAAGATTCCTTAGCTACTCAAATGGATTCAAAAAGTTATGTATAATACTCACTGGGAATACTAACTCGAAGAGGTTTCACCAAAAACTACTAAAAAATTCCCAAAAAATCCTTTGGTGGCTGAACAATTAGCCACAAATGATTTTGGTCACAGATGCAAATAAAGCAAAAACAAGGGAGTTACTATTTTTAGTTTCACGGGCTATTTTGACAACTTTAAGTGAGGCTTTGTAAAAGTAGAATATTTTCAATTGATCACAAATTTCCATGTGTTAACTGAAATTTCTTTTAAATAAGGAATTATTAATTAAATTCTACATCACTATGTGAAATCAATGACATTATAATGAGCTATTATAATCTAATTCAATTAAATATATTACTTAATAGATAAACAAATAAGTTTTATCTTTAATTAAATTAAATTAATCAAGAGATAAATAAAAGAGTTTTATCTCTAAATAAAATAAATTAATTAAAAGATAAATAAAGAAGTTTTATCTCAAATTAAATTAAATTAATTAAAAAATAAATGAAGGAATTTTATATCTAATTAAATTAAATTAATTAAGAAATAATTCATCAAGATGATTTTTTTCTAAGAAACTATATCCTTTAAGAACTCTATTGTGTTTAGCTTAACAACATTATAAAGGGGACTTCCCCTAAGCCATTTAGGAAAACAATTCCATAATTCACAAGCTTGAAGAGAAGAATAAATTTTTAAGACTCAAATTTTCTAAAGTCTTATGAATATCTCTCTCAGGAATTAAAAAATTTTTAAAGAACAATGGGTCTGTTCTAAAGAATTTTCAAGAAGCTACTTTCTAATCCTATTCCAGCAGCAAAAAAGAGTTCAATTCCATTTTTCAAGAATAAGGACCCTTAAAGTTGACATTTAATTTAAGATCAAGTTTGAAGACCCTTGAATCTAAGTTTTATTAAAGAAAAGAATCAAAAGATTTCTTTATTTTAAGAATGTCTAGAGATTGCAACTTTTAACTTTGATAAGCAAAATTATTTATTTGTCTCCAAATTCTCTTTATCATATTTTTGACATGAAATTTATATGTATAGGCACTTTATTGTGACTTCTTGGCATTCTAAGGCTAGCATATTAAGGTTGAGGTCAACACCAAATGGCCGCCAACAATAGCTCATAGATAAGCTAAAAACTGGACTTTGTAAACTATAAAATTCTAAAGACATTATAAGTTGAAAGTCACTTGGAAAATAATTTTTGCAGACATTATACAACAGCATCCAAACATGAACGATCTTGTATTTTCCAATTTCATAATGCTCAAAGAATATCCAAAATTTATGAAGGTTTAATACAATTAGCTAGACCAAACTTCACATAACTTGAAAGGTCTTTTAAAACCAAAAATTTAAGGAAACAAGATGGGATTGGCTTTAGAAGGGCTACTTAAACTTAAAAGTTTAATTCATCTAATATCTCAATGCCTAAAGCCTCAAGGTGAACAATCTTTGCACCTTATTTTGTTGAAAAGAAAATAAAACAAGTAATGAACATGTATAAATGCATAGTAAAGCAACATAATAGGCTTTAAGTGCATGAACAAAATAATAATGGATGAAAATCATTATTTTTCCTTTTTATTTGATCTTAGGAAACTGTGGAACTATAAATGCATGGTATTAGGGGTGAGCATTCGGTCGGTTCGGTCAAAAAAAACGTCAAACTGAATTAACAGACTTAGTTAGAGGAACCGATCAAACCGACTGACATTTTTAACCATAACCGAATTAACCGAACTGACTAAATTTTGATCGGTTTGGTCAGTTAGTTCGGTTATATCGATTTATTGGGTCCTGGGCTAATGGTTGTATATTTGGTTTGGGAATGGGTTTAATTGGGCTATTAATATATATAAATATATAATTATTAAATATTAAAAATTAAAAGTTTGGTTAATTCAGTTAATAATTTTACTAACCGATAACCGACCGAATTAACTAAATAAACTGACATAAAAAACTGACATAACCATCAAACCGATTTAACCGAACCGAATTAACCAAATTCTATCGGTTAAGTCTATTAAATCGGTTTGAACCAACTTATGCTCACCCCTACATGGTATAAAATATGCATGATGAGGAAAATAATAACAAAGAAAGTAAAAGAAAAGAAAAGAAGATAAAAAAATACATATCAAGCTTTTCTTCATCTTTTTTCTCTCTTTTTCTTTTGTTCTTTGCTTTTTTTTGGATTTATATTTTACTGGTTGTGAAAAAATGAAAAAAAAGGCTTTTCAATCCTTAATCCCAAAATTCCTTAAAGAGTAGGGAAAATGGCCCTTGTTTTAACTTTTTTTTTCATAATTTGCATGCACCAAATAATCCTCCATTGGTTATCTAGTGGCCCTAATTTTATTTTAGACTTTTGGTACCTCCTATCCAATGTTACTTGCAAGTAAATGGTCTACACTCCTAAAATATGTTAATTTTGGCTAGTATATTCTAATTTGGGGTAGAAAGGAAGCCTGCTTTAATTATGGTTTCCTATGCATGCCTAAAAGTGCTTATCCTTCAAAAATGATCACTTTTTAATCCCATGCATGAAAAATAATTTAGCTTTAACTCAAAATAGCTCTCATGATTTTAAAAATTAGTGGTGACATCCAAAATTTAATTCTTTGATGGTGATAGTCAAAACAAACCTAAGTTTTTGGTCATATATCTAAAGCTTAAGGTGGATGCATCCAAAATTTAAGACTTAGGCAGTCCAAGATTTTGTATGGTTAAGTTTTTGGAGGTGACATCCAAACCTCACACCAATCTTTTTTTTTTTTTGAGTTTTAAATTAAACTTATTTTCAAGAAATAGCTTGAGCCTTGGTCAATTGCCAAGGTTTTTTTTATATATGTTGAATTTGTTTCCAAGAAATAGGCCAAGCCCTAGATCATTGTTGGAAACCCTTTGTTTTTAAGTTGAACTCATTTTTAAGAAATGGGTTACGCCATGAATCATTGTTAGAAATTTTTTATTTTTAAGTTAAACTTGTTTTTAAGAAATTGGTTGAACATTAGATTATTCCCTATGTCTTTTATTTTTAAGTCAAATTATTTTAAAAAATAAGCCAACCCTCAAATCACTATCGAGGTCTTTTCTTTCCTTCTTTTAAGTCTGGAATCTCCACCAAGACTTTGTTTTCAATTGGTAAAAACTATTTTTAGTAAGCATCATAACAAAAATAAAAATTTCTCTCAATGTAAATTTTTTCATGTCTCAAACAAATTATGTAATGGTGTTTGCATTATTCCCATTTCTCAGCAATAGCCAAAAAAAGGTATCTATAGACACTTAATTTTGTCTGGGCCCCTTAATTGACTATTTCTTAATTTTATAGGTCCACTGATACATCTTAACCAAGACCCTTTTAGATGAAGCATCAATTATCACAAGGCCTAATATGTCTTAGAATGAGTTTGAAAGCTAAATTCAATAGAGAAACTAAACGTAAGCTTAATTGGATGATTTAACTAGAAAGCATTATGATTAGAAAACTGAACCTTAGCCATGGAAAATCTAATTGAAAGTATAAGTTGACTTCTTTAGCCCTTTGGAGAAAATAGAATGATTATTGAATACAATCGAAGTTAAAAGGTGTTTGGTTTTAAAGGTCAAACTTAAAGTCAATAAAAGATAAAGTCAAAGTTAAAGTTAAATATAAGACAAAAGGTTGAGTTTTAAATTTGAAGAGCAAGGGAACTCAAAATTCAAAATTAATTTCACCATTGTGAAATTAAATATGGAGAGAAAGTCAAGGAAGTGCAATTGAGCTTAGGTTTAAATAAAAACTTGGAAAAAGAATTGTTGGAGTTTAATCTTAAGGATCCGAGATAGAAATCCTCATTTTAGAAGAAAATTATTGAGGATATTTTAACTATATGAAGGATAATCTAGCTGAATTGTTTGAAGAGCACATAAAGAACCAATTTGATCAAGAAAATCAATGTACAAGTTTAGTCCAAAAATGCTACCATGGTTGAATTTAATGAGTTTAATGTGACATAATGTTTTGTTGCAATTTTAATAATGGACAAGGGCATCATAGACTTTAGTAAAATAATTTGAAGACACTTGGAAGCATAAAAATGCCATCTTGAAAAGGTACGAAAGCATGAAAGTGTTATTCCTAGAAATGCATGATTAGAAATGAAGATGTAGGCTAGTAATGTAAAAAGCCATGGTAATGCAAGATGACATTTTTAGATACCACCCATGGTATGTGGCATCACCCCTCGTATATAAGCATAAGGTCTTCATTTTGTTTACAACTTTTAACTTAGCCACCTTACTACCAAAAAATCACTTAAAAAAAAAGGAATTCTTATTAGGAAATTTTAAAAGATATAATTTCTTCTTCCTTTTATTGTTATTTTTTCTTTAATTTGCTTGATGTGCTTTCTTTGTGATGTTCTTACTACATTTTCAATATTTACAAGGTAATAACATGTGTTCATGCTTTTTTCTCTATGTGGTTAACTTGCATTAATGATCTTGTGCATTTATTATTCCAAACTTGATGGTGACTATACTCTTTAGAGAATTTGGCTATAGGTTATTATGATCTCATGCATTTCCTCCTTTATGCATGATTTCATGATGTTTGACACATGTTTAATCTATGTTTTGATGACTTGTAATGAAGAATAATGCACCATGATTTAATGTTTCCTTTGTTTCCTTGATGACTTGAATTGAGTTTCCTACATGTTTAATAAAATAAGGATGAAATGTGAATTACGGAGTTAGCTATGTTCTTTCTAGTTGTTTAGCCACAGTGAAGTATATGCCATGTTTTTATGTTTTCTTTGCTTTTTAATGATATAAATTGAGTTTGCTACACATTTGGTGAAAAGAGAATGAAATTTAAAGTTGGTTATTTGCCCATGAAAGATTCAACTATGATGTTTCCATATAATGATCTTGCATTTTCTTTGTTCTTATGTGGTATTAAATGAGTTTACTATGTGGTTGATAATATGTATATTTATCTTTGATGTCAAACATTGCATAAGGCCCTATAAACTTAGGGTTTTTAAGCCTTAGTGATGTTAGTGATTTAAGCTTTATGCTTATGTGACCACCAAGGGGCTAATCATGCTTGTTTAGTCAAAATTGCTTTTAGTATCTCATAAGGATAGGTTAGAATTAGCTTAATTAATGTGTTAACCTTAGCTTATGATTTTTATTATAATTTCACCTCATAAACTTGGGACATATTAAATTATATTATGCTTAGATGAATTATGGTTCAAGGTTACAACAAATTGATTTTAAGCTTTCTTTAAGTTAATTTTAACCTTGAATACATAAACCTTATTGATAAGCTTTGTGGACTTGTAGTTAGTGTGTAGAATGGGCATTATTAGCTACTATTTTAAAGACTATGTTAGTCCCACTAGAAAGGCATTCTAATGCCTCACCAATGTTTGAAGGTACTTTAGATAAGGGAAGAGACAAGGCAAAAAAGGTGTGGAGCATTTTATGCTCCATAGCTTTCTTGGAAATTTCAATTCAAGTGTCTACATGGTTAGTACATTGTTTGAGTGCCAATTAAATTGGGCTTAAGATAAGCTCATTATCATACCATATCTGAGTGTTAAGAAGGTTTCTAATTATCCTTGGTATAGTTAAAAACATTTAGGTTAAACATGTATAGACAACTATCGAGAAAACGACATTTGGATGCTAATTCCTAATTTCCAACCATCATTTATCACTTTTAGGTCTTGTTTTCAGTATAACTTATGCTATGGTTCTTAATCACTCTATCTAACTTTAGATCCTTGCATGTGGACATTCAAATGTCTAAAAAATCAACTTCGAAAGCCTCCAATTGGACACCATTTTGACCAAAAGTTGGGAATACTTATTTTTTTTACCTATTACCTAATGTGTGAAAAAAAAGGTTTCATCCACATGGCGGCCTAATTTCTAGCCAATTTCTAGTATTCTTAGGTTAAACTTCATTAGGTTAGCCTCCTAATGATGTTTCATACCCTTTTTTATGCATGTTTGGATCGGTAACAAATTAGTTCTCATTTACTGGTCAAGTCTCCTTATGCTTAGTTGTCAAAACAAGTGCCATCCATACTTTTGGTCCATGAAATGAATTTTTTGGCATTTATATAGTATTTTTATGTTAAACTTCATTAAATTAGCTTTTAATGGTGTATCATATGCCCTTTTTCGAGTCCGTTTGGATAGGTAATGAATTAGTTTTTTTAATGTTGTTCTTATACTCTGCATTTTGCAACCAAATTTGGTTGCATGAATATTTTCATTGCTTAATGATTTCTTGGGATTTTTACAATATTTTTTAAATCAAAACTTATCAAGTTTTATTTTTAACAGTGTCTTATTTGCCTCTTTCAGAGTTTGTTTGGGTGGACAAACAATTAGGAAAACATTTTATGTGCAAGTTGTCTCTTTTTTTTGAGTAAGGTTACCATGCATAAATTTCAAGCCACCATTCTTAGACATATTCAAATACCTTAGGTTAGGCACTGTCGCATCATTATTGGATAGTCAAAAGGCATTTGAATGCTAAGTCATAGGCCAGGAATCTATTTAAGCTAAAATTTTAAATTCCTCTTAATTTTAACTTTCTTTCACCTTTTTTGCAAAAACCTTTTCGAAATAACTTACTTTTCAAAAATTGATGGATTTTTCATCTAATTCCTGCATTTTTTTTTTATTTTTGACCTTTTTTTGAAAATTTCTTTGAAAATCCTTTTTATGACTTATTTTCAAACTTCGTTTGATTTTCACTAAAACTTTTATGTCTTAATCAAAATTTGAATCTAAACATGTCCCTAGTTGTTATTTGTTATTTCCTTAAGTGATCGAACCTTTTTATGAGCTACATTCCAAATCGACCTTGATTCTTGCTTACGTTATGAATATGTAGATAATATATTGTGATTAATCACTTTTATGTGTCTGTGCAAAATGACATAAATGCATTCATGAAAATTATGATTTTAAAAAATATTAAGACAATATTTTAGGGTACGAATATTTTTCAGTCTTTTGTCATTCTATTGGCAAAGTTGTCTAGATTTACTCTTAATCCAAAAATATTCTTTTTAAACAACAAACCTAGAAAATAGTTTTAAACATAAGAAAATTTCTTTCTATCGAACTCTAAGGAGCATAAAAAAATTTGAATTCATAAAAATTAGGTCAATCATTGTAAATTCATTATAACATTTTAAGGGATTATGGTTAAATATTGAAATTAGAACTGATAAACTCGATGGTTAGATGGTACCAATTTTAAGGCATTATGGGGATGTTAATCCTTCTCTACACATAATTGACTTTGAACCCAACTTTTCCTTGGCTTTTAATGCAAAAAATAAAATAAACCCTTTTAAAATAATCTTTAAAACTTTAAAGGGATTGGTTTTAATAAGTATTAGACCAAACTTAACTCAAAAAGATTGATCATGACTTCAATTTTCTGGTTATTTTGTAATAGCTACATGGAAAAGTCGAACGAGCAATTTGCTCTGACAATCCAGCCCTATTCCAAATGAGATTTTTTTTTGTGCTCTAATATCTTGAGATTCATATTCAAAATGTTACAGACACCTTAAATTAATTATTGGGTTAAATACATAATTAATACTATAATTTACCTCGATGTTCATTTTAGTACCTAAAGAATTTTTTTCTCAAGTTGGTACCTATAATTTAAGTCCATCCAACACATTACCCCAATGTCATATTTCGTTTAAAAAAAGCTAACATAGCTTTAATGGCCAATAACATTTGTCCATGTTGCCATATGCCTGCCTTTAAAACTTTGAACGATTCGAAGGGCATAGCATGCTCGACTTAAAAAATAAATGATGGTTGATTATGATCAAGCCTTTGAGTTATCCTTTGATGGGAATTTGGATTAGGCGTGATAATATGAAAGGGAGGGTGACTTTCAGGCAAATCACTCATCCAACTAGCCTCCAATGACCACCATGATATAAGCAAAAACTTGGAATCGCCACCGATCATTTCGAGCTAAGCAAGATTAGATGCCTACCAAAAATAATATTTCAAGTTATGAAACTTGAAACATCAATTTCAAGGTCTATAAAGTCTAGAGATTTGTTGGTTAGGTTCGGGAGTTAGTTACGGACGGGAAAGGACTAGCAACCCTATGACACCCAAAATAGGTACCTACTAACTATGTCTCACTTTGGTCTTGGTTATATAGATTCCATTTAGTCTTTATTTAGATATAATCCTCTTCAATGCATGATGTTTTCATGGAAAATGTAAATCCGAGTTTTAAAAGAAAAATTAGATCACCTATGCGCCTTGGAGATGTGAGGAACATAGGAATTTTTGTGAAAACAATGCTCGAATTGGATTTTAAAATTTAGGATGTTTAGCATTAGGCACTGGAGAGATACCAACACGGAACATTTCCTTGTAAGTTTTATGGAAAAACAAATTTTAAAGATGAATGCATGGTAATCACTATAAAAAGAAACGTGTTAGTAAAAAGAAAATAAAGAACATAATAATATCATAAACAAACAACTATAACCAAAGGAACGTAAAAAGGAGGGGCGATCAAAATGTATCTCATAATTGCCTTCGATCATTAAAAAATGACCATTTTAGAGACCAGTTTGGAATCAGTGGTGATTTGGGGAACAAAGATCATTTTTATCAAAGAAGTCTGAGGCACTCAAAAGAGAAAATTTTGGATTTTTCTAGGTAAAGTAGGGTTGGAATATCACCTTGGAGAGGTGGGGTTGGAGTATCCCCAGGGATAAAGTCAGGAAAATATTTAGGAATAAAGAGAAAATTTATATCTTTAAAAAAAAAGGTTAGAGTATACCCTTAGAGTAGGGGGATTGGAGTATCCCCAAAGTTAGAAAAACATTAGGAGCAATGAAAAATTTAAACTTTTTAATTAAAAATGGGGTTGGAGTATCCCTTTAGAGTAATGGAGTTAGAGTATCTCCACTAGCAAAAATTTTAATATGAAATCCTTTTTTTGTATTTTAACCTTGATCTGAGTCAAAAGGGGATGCTATTGCAGGGGAACCAACCGGATGCATTTTGAGACATTTGAATGTCTCGAATAAAGGATATAAAAATTAAGCTGAAAAAAAGGATGGCATCGTATCATCTTCATTCCTAAATTTTTTTTGGGTTCATCCGAAGACTTCTGAGGGTAAATGAAGCACCATTGGAAAGCTAACTCGATAAGGTTTAATATAAAAAGATTCCAAAAATCATAGAAAATCACTTTCTAGACAAAATTAATTTTTTAAGTTAAATCAGTCTCGACATTGGTAGCATGTACACGAAAAAGGGCATGATGGATTTTGGAAAATCATCTCGAGCTTATCCAGAATTATTAGATCATGAATAATACCTTTCCAAAAAAGAAATTTTTTGAACATTTTAGAAAAAATATTTGAAAATTTCATAAAGATCATTTGATGGGCCAAAGTGGCCCAAACAGAATGTTGCATGTTGGTTTTAGGGGTTCTAGATAGTAAAGGTTCAAAAAATCATAACTCTCTCATCCGGGATGATTTAAAAGCAAAGAAGACACTATTAGAAAGGTTATTCAATGCCCTTTAAGTGAAAAATATTAGAAAAATCAAAGGAAATATTTTATGGTTCAAAAATAATTTTTAAAATTTAGACTATAGTATTGCTAGAGCAAAAAGAAGGGGACTACAGTTCGATGATAAACTCGGGTCCAGGATGTATGAACGTTCATGACATAAAGTAACATGGGCTTCACAAGTTCATTCCATAATCTCATAGTAGTTTGGGATAATGGAATAACTTGTTGACCATGTCACTAAAGAGAACATGAGACTCAAGATCAAGGTTTAATACTAAAAAAGATTTTTTTTTTGAAAAATAAAATTATTGCACCATGAATCCAGACCAAAATTTTGATCTACCCCTAAGATTGGAAGACTAATTTTATGAAAACATTATGTCCATGCTATTCTTCATCTATTAAAAATGGCATGAACTTATTAACTTGGGGACTTTTTTAAAAATCAGGTTTTGAGAAACAAGTAAGCATTTTGATGGAGATATCATGAACAAAATATAGCACATACAAAGGTAAACATGTATTAAACATGCAAACATAAAACGATGACATTTTGACATGGAAATGGATGACATGAATGCAAGAATATGACAAATAGTGTACATGGAGATGATATAAACATGTTTGGACAAAGGAATGGATGTTTGAGTTGTCAAGAAAGCATTTTTATTTCATGAAACTCCTTAAAACATAAGAAAATATTTTAACATACCTAAAACATGTTAAGATGACCATTTAAATATGAAATGGATATGTGAATATGGAAAGAACATGGCAAAAGATGCATGAACAGAGGCTGTGTGATTATGGAAATAAAGTATGATGAGTTTATATATCCAACAACATCATGGTGTCAAGATGGTCATCAAGATCCTAAGACTACCATAACCAAGGCAAAAATGATGCATGAGAGTCTTAGGAGGGTCATGACAGCATGAAGGGCTCACTAAAATGAAAAGGATGATCAAAACAAAAAATGTATGGAAGAAGGTAAAAAATATACCAGCAAAAGTTAAAACTTTCCTTCTTTTTTAAAGCAGTGACTTTAAGCTCAATTCATTCCCTCCTTTTGCTATTATTTAGCAAGAAAAAGTGAAAGGAAAAAGCTTTCTAGTAATATGGTTGCTACTAGTGTGTTTTGAGGATGTATGTGAAAAGTTTAGTTTTTAAAGGTGTTCTGGTAGTGGTTTTAAAGAGCTACAAGAATGGAGGTTGGTTAAGGGTGAAAGGTAATGAAATAATATTTTGGTGAGTTTTTTGAGCTAGAGTTGCTACAGGATTTGTGAGAATGGGTGAAGAGTTTTCTGAGACTGTTGGAGAGCTTTTTTTTTTAGATAGCTCGGGGAGTCCTCCATTCAATGTTCAGCCACTACTTTTAAAAGAGAATGTAAAGGCATTTATGATCTTTCTCTCCTACACTAGGGGACATCTCTAGCTACCATGCTCAGCTAACTCTTTTCCTATTGGTTCTGCCATGCTGAGCAAGGAGGCAGAAAGGTTGTGACAGGCTATAACTAGAGATATGCCTGCCATACCCTCTTACAACCATATATCTTATGAAAATGACCTTTGTCATTGAGTGTTTAGGCTCTAAAAATCTATTTAAATCTATTCATAAGCCCATAGTTGAGGTTTGCAATGATTTATAATAGTTTTTTGGTGCAAAAACATGTTTAAATCGGGTTTTTAAAGGCAACAAAGTGGCTCGAACTAGGCAAAAATGCTTTGGTGTATCGATACAGAAGGTATATTTTGCCAATGAGTATCTATAAAATGAGCTGTGTATAGATACTAAAAGCAAAAAATGTGTCCAGTCTCAAGACTTAAAGGCCTATACCGATACTCCATGGATTTGTACTCACACTTAAGCTTATGTATTTATACATTTTGCCAAAAATCACAACTTTAGCTACTGCCAAGGTTTGTATCGATATAAACATGCTAGGTATTGATACTACATATCAGGTATCAATACCAAACCCTCTTGTATCGATAATATAAGTGAAAATTCATGTTTTTAATGATGTAAAGCCTTGTATCAATCCATATGCACCAATATAACTTGCACGTACCCTGGCTTTCTAAGTTACCTCAACTTGGTCACAAATAATGGCAAATTAATCTCTATATTCAATTGAATGACCCCAATGACACCATGAAAAGTGGCTTTTAATACCTCATCTTTATATTTTTCTTTAATATGACCCATAGGCATTTTAGACTTTCCTGAAAAAATTTTTTGCCTGCCATCGTGTCACCTAATAGTTCCTAGTGACATGGTACCTAGCAATCGTCCCCTAGTTTTTATTATAATTTTTGAGTTTATCATCTTTTAATTGAGTTTTGGGGTGCCAAAAATGGGTCAAACAAAATGGGGTGTCTACAACTGCCCCTCTTTGGTTGTTGTTAAGTATTAGGAACATGGAAAAGACAAATAGACACCATTTTGTTCAAGTAGGTTGATGTTTCATGTGCTTATTGAGAAGTAAAGAGTTATTTTAGTATCATGTCAAGATGGGTTAAATATCTTGTAGAAAAAAAGATTTTGATGAGTTTAATAGGGTTTGACCTCTCTACTAGTTTAGTTTTATTGGGTTAAACACCAAATAGATGCCATCTTATATGGGCTGCAAGGTAGGTAGAGAAAGACATCTAGCCCTTTGTGGACTAAGGTAGATAGATGGCACCCAGCTTGTGTGGGCTTTAATAAGCATCCTGCCCTTTGAGGATAGAGGTATATAAGTGCTACCAGCTTACGTTGGCTTTAGGGTAGGCAAAGAGAAATGTCTAACTCTTTAGGGACTAAGGTAGATAGGTGCCACCAACTTGTATGGGTTTTGATAACATCTTACCCTTTAAAAACTAAGGAAAATAGGTACCACTAGGCTTATGTGGGCTAAGATAATCATCTTGCTCTTTGAAAACTAAGGTAAGTGGATGCCACCAGCTTATGTTGGCTTAGATAAGTATCTTGCTCTTTGAGGACTGAGGTAGATAGGTGCCACCAGCTTATGTGGGCTTTAGGTGAGGTCAGGAAAGTTATCTTGCTTTTTGAGGACTAGAAAGAAATAAGTTTAGATGCCCTTCTTAGGTGATTTTTGATGAACACATAGGGTCAAAGGTACTTACTTAAGGCCTTTCGAGGTTTTTCAAAATAAAAAAAATATACTGTAGGTTTTCTACATATTTGACACCTATATACAGAGCTGGTACCTGTAGGATATTAAATGCTACATAATGCATAGGGATACAATTACCTGTCTAAATGATGCAAGGGTAATGACTTTAAAAGCCTAATCCAATGGTTAGTTTGATAAGGTGGCCTTTTGCCCAAGGTTTGTCAATCTTGCTCTAAATTTTCAGAGGCTTTGAATATTAATGTTGTCCCTTTTTCAAAGGTACAAGAGGTCCATGACCTTTTAGTAGGAGGAAGCTTTAAGCAGATTTTTGAGATATGGGGTCCTAGGACAAGACTGGTTGTGGCCCTAAGAATTCATTCTAAGTCTTTAGACATGAGACAAAGCTCCTATAAAATTCTATCTTTCCAAGTAATGCTAGGAAATCCTATTATCAGTTTTGATTATTTATTAAGCATTACCAATTAAATGATAAACACGATACGACATGGAATCCAGAGTTATGAAAAGATTTTATGAGAAATCAAGTAATTGTATTTTCATTCAAAGAAAAAGGGTACAAGTTATGATAAACTTATGAGATTATGAAAGATTTTGAAACATAAAAGAGATAAGAGAAGTCTTCCTAGTCGATTGACTCTGATGATGATGACATGAATTCTCCCCTGAGTGCTTTTGGAGATTTATTTTGAGCAATTAATCCTTTAGATGCTGGCCGACTCATAAAAAAATTTCTCAGATTGCCTTAGTGTGGGATAGGAGCCTTAAAGCTAGGTAGTTTCAATTTTTTAGTAGAGGGATGGATAAGGTTCGGTGGGGTTTGGTCAGCATAGAACAGATGGGTTAGGTTCTGACTTGGTGCCTTGATCAGAGTTACGAATTTAAGGAAAATTGGTTTTGGGCTAATAATGGTTTGGGCTTGACTTGGTTTGGATGAAGGGATCTAGTTAATTAAGTCGCCTTTTCAGGTTTTCAACTTAAACTAGTCATCTTTTCTTTCTTTTTCTCTTTTTTTGTTGTTTTTTGTTTTTTGTGTTTCTTTTGTGTTTTTTTGTTGTTTTTTTTTTTTTTAGAGAATGGTAGGTGAAGGACTAATAGAATGCCCTTTTAAGTTTTCATCCTAAAGTCATTTTAGGCATAATATTTTTTAATAGAATCAGAGTTCACAGGGTTGGGTAGGTCACGACCATCCATCTCGATTAAGATTAAGGCTCATCTAGAGAATACACGTTTCACCACGTAGGGCCCTTCCTAATTTTGGGTCTATTTCTCATGAGCATCTTTATAGATCAAGAGAATTTGTTTAAGTACCAAGTCACCTTCTTGGAACTAGCTAGGATAAGACTTTTTTGTTATGGGCCCTTATCATGTGCTTTTGATACAATTGCCCATGGGGCTTTAATTCTTTTCTCTTCAATGAGATTGAGTTACTCATATCAGCTTTTAACCCATTTAGCTTTTTTAAGTTAAGATTCCCTCAAAACCCTGAGCAAAGGAATTTCAACCTTGATAGGTAAGACAATCTTCGCATCATAGACCAAGGAAAATGAGGTAGCACCGTAGAAGTTCGTATGGCCAAGTAATAAGTTTGTAAAGCAAAAGGTAGCTTTTTATGCCAATCTTAATACATCTCAACCATCTTTTCAACAATCTTCTTGATATTCTTGGTGTTTACTTTAACTGTTTTATTCATTTTCAGGCAGTGTGGGATAGAGTTTTGATGTTGAATTTTGAATTAAGAGCAAACTGCTTGCATCATTTTATTTTTTAAGTTACGTGCATTATCAGTAATGATTTGTTCGTGCAAACCATATCTACAGATGATGTCTCATTTCACAAATTTGCATACAATAGATTTGGTGACATTGGCATAAGAAGCTACTTCCACCCATTTGGTGAAATAATCAATCGCGACCAAAATAAAGCGATGCCCATTAAAAGCCTTAAGGGTAATTGGTCTAATCATATCCATGCCTCAAATAGAAAAAGGCCATGAAGATGTCATAAAATGCAGGGTGTTGGTGGGATGTAGATTTTGTTAGCGTAGATTTGGCATTTATGACACTTTCGAGCATAGTTAATGCAATCCGTTTTTATAGTCAACCAATAGTAACATAATCGCATGATTTATCTTGCCATTCGGTGAACATTGGTGTGCGTACCACAAATTGCTTCATGAACTTCTTCAAGTATTCTTTTGGCTTCAAAGGCATCCATGCATTAGAGTAACACATGATCCTAGCCTTTCTTATATAAAATCCCACCATCCAAAATGAAGTTTGCAGCTAATCATCTAATGGTTCTCTTATCAATTTTGGTGGTGTCTTTTGGGTACCATTGATCCTTAATGTACCAAAAGATGTCATGATACGATGGCAAACCATTTTTCTCTTCTTTAACCTTCTGACAATGTACCAGGGCTGTATAGATACTCATTTGAATAAAAGTAATGTCCGGTTCTCGGTTAACTTTGAACATGGATGACAAAGTGGCCAAGGCATCATCAATTTGGTTCTTTTCTTGAGGTAGATGCTGAAAGCTAATATCATCAAGCTCTTTTCTAAGTTTCAAGATTAGATTACCATAGTTGACCAATTTAACATCATGCATTTTCCATTCTCCTTTCAGTTGGTAAATGATAAAGGCTAAATCTCTAAACATTTACAGTGTTTGAATGCCCCTTTAAATGGCTGCTTGGAGTCCCATGGCATAAGCCTTATATTTAGCTATATTGTTTGTACAATCAAAATTCAACCTTGCAATGAAAGGGTAGTGGTTTCCATCAGGTGAGATGAGAATTCCCCTAATTCCATGCCCTGATGCATTTGAAGCTCCATTGAAGTATATTTTCCATGATGACCTATACTTGACAATGTTCTTTACCTTAAATATGCACATCAAGCCTTCGTCAGGAAACTTGCAGTCTAAATGATGTCATCTGTGGCTCGATTTGCCAAAAAATATGTTATTACACTACCCTTGATCACTTTCTAATTTACGTACACAATGTCATACTAGAAAAGCAGGACTTGCCACCTAGCTAACCTTTCTAAAAAAGTGAGCTTCACAAAAATACTTGATAAGATTGAGTATAGCGATTAGCCATGTAGTGTGGTACAATATGTATTATCTTAACCTTCTAGTCATCTAAGCTAAAGTAAACATAGCTTCTTTACAGATGAATAATTATTTTCATATTATGTGAACTTCTTGCACAAGTAGTAAATAGATTGTTCCTTCTTGCCTAACTTGTCATGTTGACCTAATATGCAACCCATCGAGTTGTCAAAAACTGATAGATACAAGATTAACAGCCTACCAGCCACTAGTGGCATAAGTATCGGAGGGTTTAAAAGGTAATTTTTGACTTTATCAAAAGCTTCTTGACATTCTTTATTCTATTCTCGAGGATTTTGTTTTTAATGTAGCCGAAAGATTGGATCACATTTGTTTGCCAGCTGAGATATGAATCAGGCTATGTAGTTTAACCTTTCCAAAAAACTTCTTACCTCTTTTTGAGTTTGAGGTCGTGTTAAATTCTAAATGGCTTTGACCTTATTAGGATCGACTTCTATTCCTTTCTTGCTCACAATGAACTGTAATAATTTGTCGAATATGATGCCAAATGTGCATTTGGCAAGATTCAACTTAAGTTGATATTTGCACAGCCATTTGAGGAGTTTTCGCTGGTTGGCAAAGTGTTCATTCTTTTTTGGTGGTTTAGCGATCATGTCATCCACATAGACCTCTAGTTCTTTGTGCATAAGGTCATGGAACAATGTTACCATCGCCCTCTGAGAGGTTGCCCCAGTGTTTTTAAGCCTAAAAGGCATCACTCTATAGCAAAAAGTGCCTTACATAGTTATGAAAGTGGTCTTTTCTATGTCTTCAGCTACCATTTTGTTTGGTTATAGCCCAAAAACCCATCCATAAAGGAAAATAATGCATTTTTAGTAGTGTTGTCTACTAAGGTATCGATGTAAGGTAGAGGAAAATTATCCTTAGGACTGGCTCAGTTTAGGTCTTTGTAGTCCACACACATTCGCACTTTACCATACTTCTTAGGAACTTTGACTATATTAGCTACCCATTTAGGATATTTGGCTACCTCGAGAAATCCTACTTTAAATTGCTTCTTCACTTCTTCTTTGATCTTTAAAAATATTTCAAGCTTCATACTTCCGAGTTTTGTCATATGGGTTTACACTTGGGTTTGAGGGGAAATTTATGAACCATAATTTTGGTATCTAATCCAAGCATGTCTAGGTAGGACCAAGCAAACACACGTCGATGTTTTCAAAGAAGACTTATTAGTTTAGCTCAAGTTGATGGCTTTATAGAGGTTTCGATTTTGACTTCTTTTGGGTCTTCTTTTGTTTCAAGGTTTATGGTTTTGGTGGATTCTTCATGAGGTAATATCTATTTTCTTCCTATTCAACTAGTCTTAGTAGGTCTAAGGGTTTGGGGTTCTTATTAGGGTCTTCTTCAGATTCGACTTTACTGGCACAAATTGATTTTTAGAAATCGATTTTTGAATTTTCAGTATGAGCATTCATGCCACCTTCATCAGGGCACCTGAAAATATTGAAAAGAATAATATAGATGGAAAAAAATGTAAAGAAAAGTCTAAGATCAGTAAGAATTATGAGCATAAAGAAAAAAAGCATAATGTTTAGTCATTTTCATTAATAATACTTAATAAAAGTTGCCCATACAAAGGATCTTAAAATGCTTTTTGGCAAGAACATGTAGGTTTAGTTCATAGCATTACTTTAAAATAGATTTAAATAGTACAAGAATCTCAGTCTAAGTCCAAACACTCGAAACAAAACCTGAAAGGCACAGACTAGTCTCCAAACTTGCAGTTGACATTTTTGGCTCATCAATCGCATTGATAAGAAATCATCAAATGCCTTGTTCAATATGATTATAGCATTAGTAGAGCCAGTATTTACATATCGCCTTGAGCAAAAACTTTCTCAAAATGGTGGGAATATCATTGGCTCATCCTTTATGTCTCGTTTTGAAAAATAAGCCATTCTTTTCTTGCGGTTCTTTTGAGCTTACTTTTTTTTATGTTGTGCACTGAGCTTGAATCTTAACCTCTTTAGTCGATCTGGTTGACCACTTCCAAGGCTTTAGTAATTCCTTGAAGACATTTTTTCAGTCCATTTCTAGCCTAGGCACTTTTATAGATAATCAATTTTCAAACCCATGTGAGTACTCTCTTATAGGTAGGGCTGAATTATTGGCAACCCTTCCTTGATATAAGTAGCATTTACAAACTCAAAGGATTAGAAAGAGGTTTCTGGGATATCTTTATCAGGTTCAAGATATGGGGCATTAGTTGAGGTAGTAGCAATGATATATTCTTCTCCTCTAATACTGATAACTTTATTTTTGATAACAAATTTTAACTCTTGGTGCAAAGATGATGGTATCGCCCTAGCAAAGTGAATTCAAGGCCTTCCCAAGAAGCAATTATATAATAGAGCAATGTCCATCACATGGACATCAACTTCATATGTACATAGGCTGATTTAGAGTGGAATGATGATGTTCCCTACAATGTTCCAACAAGTTTCATCGAGTGCTCACATAATTATATGACTATTTTGGATATGAGATGCATCAATGTGGAGGTTGTTCAAGCATGAGATGGGTATTACATGTAAAGCCGACCCATTATCAATAAGCACCTTGGGCAACTTGGTGCCTTTACAATGTGGTGATATGAAGGGCTTTGTAGTTTCCTCTTTTTTCATGTGGGATTTCATCATCGCTAAAAGATATGTAATTATTAACAGTGATGTTTCTCATTAAGCGATCCAACTGACTATAGAAATGTCAGAAGGGACATAAGCTTCATTCAAAACTTTGAGAAGGGCATTCCTATAAGCTTCAGAATTTAACAGTAGAGACAACATAGATATCTTGGAAAATTGCTTATTCAACTGATCGAAGATGCTATATTCACATGTTTGATGAACTTGAGGAATTCTGTAGCTTCTTTCTCATTCATTGTCTTCTTGAAGGCTACCAAATCTGAGTTTTTTATTATAGATTTCGATGCTTGAGGAATAAGACTAGTATTTTCTTGCTGAGTTTCATTTCTTGACACTACTAAGGTATAACATTTGCCATTCCAAGTTAAGTGACTCACTTCTGAAAGGTCCATGCTCACTACTTGCTGACTAGATTACCCAATAATTAAAGTTTTGTTTTCATAGTTCTAAGGAACTACTTTATCATCCTTATAAGGGAAAAGAGATGGAAGTTGAATGATCATCCTTAGCGTAGGCTGAACAAGGGTGGCTTTGGCTCTCGATCCATTGTCATACAAAATCAATGGCCTTCTAATCCCATAAGAAGGATTCCTTTTTTCTTCTTCTACATTGTTGACAAATGATGTTGCATTTGCAAACTCGGTGTGCGGGGTTTGCTTTTTATCATAGAATTCAATATTACCCTCGTTCATCATCCTTTGAACCATAGTGTGAAAGTCTTTGCATGTTTGAAGAGTATGGCCATAAACAGTATAGAAATCACAAAAGTTGTTAGTTTTCCCTTTGTCTTCTCGGCTGCATTAAGTAGCTTAGCTTGCACCAAGATTTGCAAACCAAATTCATTCATGTTCTAACTTCTTCAATGTTTTCTATAATGTCATAGTTTTCTTCAATGACCATTCTCTTTAGGTTTAACTCAGTGCGAGTTTGAGATGAACTGGCTTTAGTGCCGGACTTTAATTACTGACTAGCTTTCAATTTTCCTTTCCCTTTTTTTTGTAGATATTTTTTTCTACTCGATTCATTTTTCATGGCCTCATCGATCATCCCATAGAGTATGACTATATCCGCGTAGCTCTTTAAAAGGCATTTCGATACCTTTTTGTAATAAGGGGCTTGTAACGTGCCAATGAATCTAACAATCATCTTTTTTTCTTAGTCAAGGATGAATCCATGCAGCCTCATCCATCCATCTTGCAGCTTACTGCTTAAAACTTTCATTAGCTCTCTTTTTCATGCTCATAAGAGATAGACAGCTTAAGATTTGATCATCAATAGGTCTTTCTTCATCATTGGCATTAATTAGATGGATCATCATGTCTATCCTACTCCTCGTAGAACTTGATCTCGGACTGATCCATCATCCCTTAAACCATTTCCAAGAATGATGGACAATGTTGCAAATCATGTTCTCGACTGCAGTGGTAACAAGATGTTTCAACTGCATTTTTATCATTTGTTACTATTCCAACTTTCATGAAAGCTTGCCAGACCTTACTCATCAGGGTTTTGACTTTTCCAATGCTTTTTTGAACCCAATAACCTTTCCCATCGATTATTGCATTCACTCTAGGTTTGGCATGATTAGGGAGTGGATTGGCCCCAGCATTGGGTCCAGGACCTTGCTTGATCTTGATCATTCCTTTTTCTAGTAGAGCCTGCACTTTTCTTTTAAACGAAGTGCAGTTCTCAATGGAATGGCGTTGCGCTTTAGCATGGTATTCACAATAAGTGTTCTCATCATACCATATGGGGTACGGTGGTGATCTTGGATTTGTGAATATTAGGGCCACTAGTTTACCTGCCAATAAGCAATAGTAAATTTCTTTATAGTAGTAAGGGAGTGGTTCAAAGTGCTCCCTTTCTTGAGGTGCTTATTGGTTATTTAGAGCTCTTGCATTATGCATATTGTGAGGCTGTGCATTCTGGGTCACATTTTGAATAGGATTCAGTGCAAAGCTTATTGAAAGAGCAAATGAATGGCATGGACTGGTTGTGGTGCTGATGGGTAAAGGGTAAAACCCGTATTCAACATGCTCGAGAGGTACATAGGCTTTATTGTATGTAGACTTCGATTATACCTAGCATGATTTTCATCGACAACATTCATTTCTTTCTTCTTACCCTTACTTACTGTCTTCTTGACTGATCCAGATGTCTCCCTAGCAGATATCCTATCACTTTTGATGGCATTCTTAATTATTTCACTTGATATAACCATATCGGTAAAATTTTTTGCGGTGCTTCTTACCAGCCTTTCATAGGAAGGAGTTCATAGGGTGTCAACAAACATGATTTTCATTTCTTTTCCTGTCAGAGAAGGATGAACTTGAGTTGCCTCCTCTCTTCATCTCTGAGCATATTGTCTAAAGCTCTCAAAAGATTTCTTCTCCATGTTCATGAGAGAGAAGTGATCCGAAGCCTAATCAAACACATGCTTATGCTGTTCAAAGAATACACATGCCAAATTTGCCTATGTTTGAATTCTTATATGATCAAGTCCTATGTACCACTGTAGAGCTGCTTCAGTCAGACTATCCTAGAAGTAATGGATTAGTGGCTTCTCATTCTCTTTATGCCTTACCATTTTATGACAGATCATGTAAAGATGGATAATAAGGTCGGTAGTCTCATTGTATTTTTCAAAATTAGGCACCTTAAACTTAGGCAGGATAATGAAACTCAAATCTAGCCCTAATGATTTTATGTCTATGATTCTAATTTTGTTACTTCTTTCCACAACTCGAAGATGCTTCTCTAGTGACTGATACTTGTCTAAATCCTTATCACTTTCTAAGGGCCTCTTTGTTTTCTTTTGCTCTATTTGCTTATTGAGATCCAGGACTATAGGCCTTGCTGGTGAAGAGCCTGCACCTTGAAATCCTTAAGTTAAGTGGGATGTTATTGAAGAATTGATGTAAATGAATGGTTGGGTTAGTGGGATGTTTGCCACAGGAGGATGCTGCCCATGTAATGCCCTATTTGAGCATTGATGGCTTTAATACTACCATTAGGTTACTTTCAGGATTGGCTAGATCTTTTCCTACCTTGACTATACTTGTCTGCCCTTTTTCCTTCAACACATTGGATAACAACATGGTTAGCTTGGCAATCTAAGCTTGGAGTTCCTCATTCCTATGGAGTAACTACTCTTAGGACTCTTTATACATGAGTTTGAGTCTTTTGATGCAGGCCTGGTGATCATTTTCGATCATTTTTCGATGATTGTAAGTGTTGTACCGATGGAAAACTATAAATTTCATGCTTTAGATCATCTTCACTTTAAATTATTTTCGAATTAGGCCTTTTATGATATGTTCATGCATATGTTTGATTCAATGAGGTGAATATACGATCATGAAAATAAACGAATGAATAAAATTATGAAAGAATTAGGTTAGTCATGCAAATATGAAAAAGATAATTGGATTAAGGGGTGGCTCCACCAATAGGGTTTTTCATTAAAGCAACAAAATATCTTGATTACATATGACTACATTAAAAAATGCTTGACACAGTTACATTGTCTAATTACATGGCCCAAAAAATACAACAAATCTTACTCATGGGCTCCAATGGGTAAGATATCACTGTTAGTGATCGGGCTACATCCATCATGTTCTTGACTTGCAATTGAGCTGGCTAAATCTATTTTGTGAGATGGTGATGATAGTCTCGATAGTTTTGGCATTCATGATCAACCACTTGAAGCCATTTTTGCTTTGCCTGTTCGAAGGCTCTTACCAATGCATTGATTTGGTCTTGCCAAACTTGATGATAATGCTCTGAATCTTGAATTCTGAGTGTCAGAGCCCATTTTCATCCTGGTTTGCTCTTAAATCCTAGACTTGAGCCTCTAACCATTCATTCCTCCTTCGATAAGTTGATGCAAGAGCTTGGGTTCTAACAAGCTTTTCCCTATTGACACTAGCAACTTCTTTCCATTGGTGTAGTTCTTTCTCAACTGTAGTAATTTCTACCCTCCACTCGACCAATGACTTTTCAAGTCTTTGGGACTTGCTTGCTTTGTTAAGGGGCACATAGTCTTTTTTCAAGCTTTCGAGGTCTTCCTTAAAGTTGTCTCTCTCCATACAACCCTATTTATCTTGCTATCCTTAAGGTTAAGGTCCATTTTTATTGACTGTTTTCCTCCTTTAATCAAGTAATCTCCTAAGCAAAGGTCACATTTTCTTGTTCAAACTCTCGCTTAAGCAATTCAACTTCAGAGGGGATTTCATCAGCTGGCATTTGTGATGTTTTGACATCAAACAGGGGCACAGCATTATTAATGCGACGGATCCTCCATTCATCATATCTTAAGGTCATTCTACTCCCTCTCCAATATCTTTCCACGTAATGGATTTGTTTCCATGCACAAAAGGCTAGCTAGACTTTCAACTTGTAGTTAGGTTTACCATAGTCAAAATCCCACAACTCAAAGTCTTGGATGAAGGAAATAAATTGATAGCACTAGAATTATCGAATGACTAAAAAAGAGGTGTAGCTAGTATTTCTCCATAATCACATAAGCGACACACAGCTATAATCTCTGCACTGATATATGACTATTTATGGGGAAAGCTAAATGGCCTTACATGTTACCTCTTCCTTTTTAAGGTTTCAAAATTTTTGGACCCATTGTTCTGTAGATTTGTCTTGAGGTCATTCCTTCTCAAGTACCTTAGAGATAGGACTAAAGTTGGGTAAGAAACAATATGACGTCCTACTTTCTTCAGGGCTAAAGTGACTGACAAGCCAAATGTGAAGAAATGGTACACATCCAAAAAGTGGGCCATACCTATTTTTTTACAAAAATTAAGTGCTCGAATGGTTTCGGTAAAGATGGCTAGTATGGGATTAATGTTACGACATAGACAAGAAAAGACATCTACTACTATAGCTTTAACATAGCCTAATGTCTTTGGGAATATAACTAGACCATATATCGCGAAAACGTAGATGTCTTAGATTTTTTGGATGTCAATCATACTTGCCATTGCTTCTTTCAAACTATCCTATGAGATGCATTCACTATTCCCCTTTGTTTTTATATGACTTTCAATCTAAGATTCCATTGCCCAGAGGATTTAAGCTAATCTTTTCTTGAAGGTTGGAGGGTTCAATGCTTTGTAGTATATTGAGCAATCTAGTGTATTCATCAACCATAGGGACCAAATCTTCATGATTGAAAGTGAAACACCAGTATGCTAGATGCTAAAACTGAGAGGCTGCTTGCAACAAACTAACATCCAAATGAACTTAGAGTAATAGAGCAATATCTCTGTACCTCTTAGTGAATGATCCCCTTTCAGTATTTTCCCAATAGGCCTATATAATCTTTAGATCTTGCCAATCATTTTGATGGAACCCTATCTTGATCCTTTCATGCACTATTAAGACATATCCTAGTTTAAGGATGTCTCCATCTTCATGCTGTTAGCGTTCTGACCATGCTTGGACTTTTTGAAAGGGCTTTAGCTCCGAAGTGGACTGTTGCTCTATGATAGACACCCCTAGATGGACACTGAACCATTGACCAATTATCCCATAGTGATGGTAATTATGATAAAATGATGCATGGTGAAAAACAAAAGCAAAAAATGAATAAGTTAGTAACCAATACAAAATAATAAGCAAAAGATAAAGAAATGACAGAATAGCAATAAAAGCATATCATAAAATTTGCCTCAAGAATAAGTGGTGCGATGCTTAGGGGCAAATAAGATGATTATGAATGTTGAGGTGTTAAACGGGCAGCATATTGACATGTCCTTCTTAAAATTGCCTTTTCATAAAGTAACATGATACCTCATAAGGGTTAAGACTAATAGTTTAAGGGTGACGTTTGTTCATCACCATATATGTTACGTACATGCTAAGCCATCGTTCAGGCAACATAACAACTTATTTCAGTCAGATATAACCATTTTAAAATGGCATTATGGGTAATGGCATTTGCTTGTCCTTACCCACTTATTAAAGAGGATTTGCCATCAAACATAATGGCATATCCCAAAAGAATGATCATGATAATAATAAAAATGACAAATGCGGGTGACAATGTTCACCCATCATCACTTACGTAACCATGATATATAGGAGTAAAGGTAAGAAGTGTTTCTCGAAGTAATCTTACTTTTCAGGTTTTTCTAGTAGCATCTAGTATGGTTTGACATGGTTTAGCTTGTAGAGTTCACTATATGGGTTTAAGTTGATGCCTTTTTCGATATCCGAATCATTCTTTCATTTGGTAAGAATAACTGAAGCACCCTGATCCTAGGCCCATCGCAGGTTTGGCAAAACGAGCTCGATCTAGTAGATGTATTTCCCTATGCAAATATGGAGGGTACTCATGAGAGACATATGTATTTTACATCTCGAAAGGTCTTGCCATGCCTATGCGGAGGGTTACACATAAAGGCATATGGCTTACTTCCTTCTAATAATTAGGATACTAACCACACCATGGTGTTTGGTGGGACCTAGTGCAAATGCAAGTGCATAGTGTGCTTGGAAATAATCAAACCTTTTTGTTTTACTCCCATATTGCCATATTTATTCAAATTGATATCTATTTAGGAACAAATAATCCCTAACAATCATAGGACAAAAACATAAACAATAGAGATTAGTAGGCAAAAATAAAAGGGAATTATATCTAAACAGTGATGGAGACTCAAAAACCAAGAACCAAGTGAGCAATAGCTAGTTATAGGCCTAACTCTTTAGATTGGTCCTTAGTAAAGTCACTAAGGTATCACCACATGCCTACCTTTAAAACTTCGAGCAATCTGAAAGGCATAGTGTGCTCAACTTAAAAAATAAATGATGGTTGATTATGATCAAGCCTTTGAGTTATCCCTTGATTAAGATTTGGATTAGGCATGATAATATGAAATGGGGAAAGACCTTCAGGTGAATCGTTCATCCAACTAGTCTCAAATGGCCACCATGACATAGCTATAAACTTGGAGTCGCCATTAATAATTTCGGGCTAGGCAAAGATTGGATGCCTACTAAAAACAATATTTCAATTTATGAAACTCGAAACTTTTATTTTAAGGTCTACAAAGTCCAGAGATTCGTTGGTTGGGGTCTGGAGTTGGTTACGCACGGGGAAGGACTAGCATCCCTACAATGCCCAAAATCGATACCTACTAACTATGTCTCATTTTGGTCCTAGTTAAATCAGTTTAATTTAGTCTCTATTTAGATATAATCCTTTTTAATGCATGATATTTTGGTGGAAAATGTAAATCTGAGTTTTTAAAGAAAAATTAGATCACTTATGCACCTTGAAAATGTAAGGAACATAGGGATTTTTGTGAAAATAATGTATGGATTGGATTTTAAAAATTCGGATGTTCCGTATTAGGCACTGGAGAGATACTAACATAGAACATTACCTTCTAAGTTTTATTGAAAACAAATTTTAAACATGAATGCATGGTAATCACTACAAAAAGAAATGTGTTAGTAAGACAAAAAATAAAGAACATAATAAAATCATAAACAAGCAATTATAACCAAAAGAACGTAAAAAGAAGGGGCGATCAAAATGTATCTCATAATTGCCTTCGATTATTAAAGAACGAAAGTTTTAGAGAGCAATTTGGGTTCGGTGGTTTTTAAGAAACAAAAATGATTTTATTAGAATAATCTAAGGCACTCGATAAAGAGAATTTTGGATTTTTTTTAGGTAAAGCAGGGTTAGAGTATCCCCTTGGAGAGGTAGGGTTAGAGTTTCCCCAAAGATAGAGTCAGGAAAATATAAAGGAGTAAAGAGAAAATTTGTATCTTTAAGAAAATAGGGTTAGAGTATCCCCTTAGAGTAGTGGAGTTAGAGTATCCCCAAAGTTAGGAAAACATTTAAGAATAGAGAGAAAATTTAAAATTTTCAATTAAAAATAGGGTTGGAGTATTCCCTTAGAGTAATAAAGTTAGAGTATTTCCACTTGTGAAAATTTTAATATGAAATCCTATCTTTTTTGTATTTTAATCTTGATCTAAGTCAAAAGGGGCTGATGTTGTGGGGGAAATGACTAGACGCATTTTGAGACATTTAAACATCTCGAAAAAAGGAGATTGGGAAATTAAGTTAAAAATAAGGGACAGCTCGTATCATCTATATTCCTTAATTTTTTTAGGTCTATCTGAAACTTCAGAGGGTAAATAAGGTATCATTGGAAAGCTAACTCAATAAAGTTCAACTAAAAATTTTCCAAAAATCCTAGAAAATCACTTTCTTGGCAGAATTAATTTTTGAAGTTAAGTCTGTCTCGACACTGGCAGCATCTACAAGGAAAAAGGCAAGATGGACTTTGGGAAATCGGTCCAAGCTTATCCAAAATCATTAGATCATGAACAACACTTTCCAAAAAGGGAATTTTGTGAACTTTTTAGGAAAAATATTTGAAAATTTCATAAAAATCATTTGATGGGCCAAAGTGGCCTAAACAAAATCTTGTACGTTGGTTCCAAGGGTTTTAGATATCAAAGGTTTGAAAAATCATAACTCCTTTGTCTGAGATGATTCAAGGGCAAATAAGACACCATTAGAAAGGTAATTTGATGCCCTCTAAAGGAAAAATATTAGAAAACCAAAGGAAACATTTTGTTGTTCGAAAATGATTTTTTAAATTTAAACTATATTGTTGCCAAAGTAAAAAATATGGGGCTACAGTTCGATGATAGAGTCTGGTCTAGGATGTCTGAACGTTCGTGATAGAAAGTAACATGGGCTTTACAAGTTCATTCCACAATCTCGGAGTAGTTTGGGATAATGGAACAACCTGTTGACCATGTCACTAAAGAGAACATGAGACTCAAAATTAAGGTTTAATACTAAAATGGATTTCTTTTTTTTTTTTTTTAAAAATAAACTTATTTCACCATGAATCCAGAGCTGAAATGTTGATCTACCCCCAAGATTAGAAGACTAATTTTATGAAAACATTAAGTCTATGCTATTCTTCATTGATTGAAAATGGCATGAACTTTAACTTGGGGACTTTTCTAAAAACCAGGTTTTGAGAAATAAGGAAGCATATTGATGGAGATATCATGAACAAAATACTGCACATACAAAGATAAACATGGATTATACATGAAAACATACAATGATGACATTTTGACATGGAAATGGGTGACATAAATGCAAGAAGATGACAAATAGGTTGCATGGAGAGGATATAAACATGTTTAGACAAAGGAATGGATGTTGGAATTGTCAAGACAACATTTTTATTTCATGAGACTCCTCAAAGCACAAGAAAATGTTTGAACATGCCTAAGACATGTTAAGGTGACCATTTAAATATGAATAGATAAGTGAATATGGAAGGAACATGGCAAAAGATGCATGAACAGAGGCTGTGTGATGATGAAAATGAAGTATGGTGAGTTTATATATCCAACAACGTCAAGGTGTCAAAAGGGTTATCAAGATCCTAAGACTACCATAACCAAGGCAATAATGATAGATGAGAGTCTTAGGAGGGTCATAGTAGCATGAAGGGCTCAATAAATGAAATGGATGATCAAAATAGAAAATTATGGAACAAGGTAAAAAATATACCAGCAAAAGCTTGAACTTTCCTCCTTTTTTAAAGTAATCACTTTAAGCTCAGTTTCTTCCCTTTGTTTGCTATTATTTAGCAAGAAAATGGTGAAAAGGTGAAGCTTTATGGTAATATGGTTGCTGGTGGGTGTTTTAAGGATGAGAGTATATGAAAGGTTGAGTTTTTGAAGGTGTTCTAGTTGTGCTTTTAGGGAGCTACGGGAAATAGAGGTTGATTAAGGGTGAAAGGTAATTGAAAAGTATTTTTGGTGAGTTTTTGGAGCTAGAGTTGCTAAAGGATTTATGGTAATGGATGGAGAGTTTTCTAAGATTGCTGGAGAGCTTTTTTTTAAAGTTGAGAGTTGTTTTTTGAGATAGCTGGGAGAGTCCTCCATTTAATGTTTAGCCACTGCTTTTAAAAGACAATGCAAGGGCATTTTTTATCTTTCCCTCCTACACCAGGGGACATTTGTGACAACCTGCAACTAGAGATATGCCTGCTATACCCTCTTACAACCATATATCTTACGAAAGTGACCTTTTTCATTGACTGTTTAGGCTCTAAAAATCTGTAGTTAAGGTTTGCAATGATTTATAATAGTTTCTTGGTGCAAAAACATGTTTAAATTAGGTTTTTGAAGGCTTAAAAGTGGCTTGAACTAGGTAAAAATTCCTTAGTGTATCGACACAAAACATGTTGTATCGATACACAAGGTACTTTTTACCCATGAGTATCGAGACAATGAGCTGTGTATCAATACCAAGAGCAAAAAATGTTTTTAGTCTCGAGACTTAGAGGCCTATCTCAATACCCTATGGATTTGTATCGATACTCATGCTTATGGATCAATACATTTTACCAAAATTCATAACTTTAGCTATTGCCAAGGTCTATATTGATACAAATATGCTAGGTATCAACACCACATCTCAGGTATCGATACTAAACCTTTTTGAATCGATCTATGTGTTGAAAAGTCAAGTTTTTGATGATGTAAAGCCTCGTATCAATACTCGTGCACCAATACAACTTGCACGTACCCATGGCTTCCTAAGTTACCTAAAAAATGGAAAATTGATCTCTGTATTCATTTGAATGACCTTGATAACACTATAAAAAGTGGCATTTGATGTCTCATTTTTATATTTTTCTTTAATACGGCCTATAGGCATTTTAGACCTTCCTAAAAAAATTTCTCTTGGTACCGTGTTACCTAATAGTACTTGCAACACAGCACCTGATAGTCGTCCCCCAATTTTTATTTTTATTTTTGATTTTATCATCCTTCAATTAAGTCTTGGGGAGCCAAAAGTGGGCTCGACAAAATGAGATGTCTACAGTTTTTTTGGCCAAAAAAGCTACATCAACAATTATACTTTTTTTGCCCATCAACTTTATTCTTATTTATAGAAAATGCTAAAATTGTATTTTTATTTTTCTTAAAAAATAAAATGATAGAAATAAAAAAACGCATTGTTCTTAGGAAAGTGTGAGTTCAAACAACCTTAAACCCAATCATCTAATTTTTTTCCCCATGACATCCATTTTCATCATCTAAACCCAATCATCTAATCTCTACATTGAATTCAAAGTCAGACAAAATTTTGGAAAGGTGTTGGAAACATTTAATATTTGATCCTTGGAAAAATATATAATTCTTTTTGGTTCCACAAAAAATAGAGGAAAATGAATAAATCATTTTATACAAGAAATTTATTACAATAGAAAAGGGATGTTATTATCAAGCTTAGAGTTTTTTTTAGTACTGTTACTGTTATAAGAATCTTGGTAACTCAGCCCGATTTTGCGTCAAAAATTCCAACAAGAAAACACCTAAATATTACCCAAGAAAATAAAAGAAAAAGATTTTCTAAACAATCAAACTTGGTATTTGAGAGATAAAAGTTAATTAAATAGAGAAATAAACATAATAAATATATATATATGCAAAAAAAAATTACACTTGATGATCAAAAATCACTTTTCTTTTAACTATTAAGTTACCTGAATCAACAATGTCACTGTCAAGGGGAATCCTCTTCTTCTTCGCCACCAATTTCCTTATTTGCTTCATTTCCACCATTTTCTCAGTGACTTTCTCTTTCGCATTGTCCAAGCAATCACCTTTTTCTCTGCCACCACCTTTCACATCCTCCTTGCCAACTCTATCTCTTTTTCCTTTAGTCTTCTTAGTAGTAACTTTTTTTAGCTCTATCGTTACATCAACAATAAAGTGGTACTTTTATATATGCAAAACTAAAATCTAATTTAGCCACCTCCTTTAGCTTTTGGTCCTATCAAAAACCTTGAACCCTACTTCTTTTTCTCTTCAAATCCTTATGAAACCCTTAAAACCTAATAAGAAAACAAAGACATTAGAAGTTGTCATTTTTTGTAGAGAAGAAGAAAATGCAAAATGATTTTTAACACATTATTCTTAAATATAATGAAAGCAATTGGATGAGTATTATTGGTCATTAAAGCCACATTAGGGCAAAAAAATATAAATGCTAAAATGGCTTTTTTTGGCCAAATAGACGAGTATTATTGGTCATTAAAGCCATGTTTGATTTTTTTTAACAAAATATGACATTTAGGCAACATGTTAGATGGACTCAAAGTATATGTACCAATTGATAAAAAAAAGATTTAGGTACCAAAATAAAATCATGATAAACTATAGGTACCAAATATGTATTTGACCCTAATTTTTTCTTATTTATTTTCTTTCACATCAAACAAATATTAGGAAATTTTTATCTACAATATATATATATATATATAAAAGCACGAATATGAAAAATCTTTTGAATTAACAAAACTATCCTTTATTATTTATCATATTACTAAAATGAAAATAAAAAATATTTAATTATTAATTATAAAATAAGATTTAAATTAAGAATTAAAATAGATGATTTTATTTTAAATTATATATTGATATATTGAAATGATCATGTTTTGCTGATATTACATATTGTACAATTAATGATAATTATCTATCACATCTTGTTAATATTATATACTACAAAATTAGTGATATTATCTATTATAAAATAATTTAAATTCAAAAATCATATTTAAATTATTATAAATTATATACTAATATATTGAAATGATCATGTTTTGTTGATATTATATATTGTACAATTAATGATAATTATCCATCACATCTTTGTAATATTATGTATTATAAAATTAGTGATATTATATATATATAATGATTTAAATCCAAAAATTATATTTAAATTATTATAGTTTTATATTAATTCTCACTTAATTAGTATTACATTTATGTAACAATTAAACTTGAGTTATAATTTTAGATTAATTCTTACTTAATTATTATTAGAGTTATATACCAATTAATATTCTGAATTTCGATAAAATAGATTCATTAACATCCAAGATAGCATTCGTGTCAATTTTGTTTATTGTTTTTTTATTAATTTTATTCTTCTTTACTTTTTCATTGTAAATTGTTTTCTTTTTTTTTCTACATAGTTTTATTTTTAAATATGGTGTAAAATAGCATGAAATAAGATTAAATGATGATTTTTTATTAAGTCAAAAAAACTTTTATTAATAATATCCAAGAGGTTACAAAGCTAAAAAAAAATTAATAGTACCATCTTGAAACCTAAAAGAAACACCTGGATCATGAAACATACCCAATAAAATGAATCTGAAAAGTTATTAAAAAACTGATTACCAACCCTGACAACAAACAACAAGGGATCACAAGCTAAGAACAACCCCTGAAAAAGCCAAACATGAGAAAAGG